>APFE030607668.1:1811-118596 GCA_000404065.3 Pinus taeda | reverse complement strand
ATTCTCCAAGGTGACTCCTTCACCTATCATTGTGCTGCATTTCGTCATCATGTTGCACCTCACCATGCTGCACCCATCATCACTATGCTGCATCTCATCACGCTACATTAATCATGATTGTACTCATCACTGTATTGCATTATGTGCCATTGCTGCACCATGTTGCCATCCTGACCTATGTGTTGGCTGCACCTTGCTTGCTTGTTGGCCCTTGCTTGCTTGTTGTCCCTAGCATGCTTGTTGTTGCATGCTAGTTGTCCCTTGCATGCTAGTTGTAACATTGCATTAGTGTATTTGCTGTTAAGTACCATACAACTGTCCCAATGTTAGTTAATTGTCCCTTGCATGCTGCACTCCTTTGGAGATAGAGGCTTCGGTTGTTTTGGCATTTCCCGACAGTTCCAGTGGTTCTTGGCAGTTTTGGTTGTTCCCGGTAGTTCCGGCAGTTCCGACTTTTCCGGCTTTTCTGGCAGTTCCGGCATTTCCGACTTTTCTAGCATTTCCGGCTTTTTCGGAAATTCCAACTTTTTCGACGTTTTGGCAATTTTGTCTTTTCCAATAGTTTCGGTAGTTCTGGTTTTTTCGGCTTTTCTGGCAGTTTCGGCTTTTTTCGGCAGTTCCAGCGTTTCTGGTAGTTTTGGCTTTTTCGGCAATTCCGGTTTTTCCGGCAGTTCTGGCTTTTCCGGCAGGTTCGGCTTTTTCGGCTTTTTGAGCAATGCAGAGCTTATTCTCCCATGACTGCATTTAGATTGAGGGCATGTTATCTAGGGCAACATATACCCTAGGGCACTCCCTCTAGCTCTCATGTTCTTAAACATGATGAAGTGAGATCACAAGAGTGAGTGTGTGTGTGACAAATGACTTCAAGTCTTCTTCTATTTATACTAAAACGTAGAGGTTGAATAGACATGACTGTTGGGCTTTTGAGCCTACATAAGTTGTTGGCTGACTTGACAATTTGTCCATAATCAAAATAAATTCATATCTTCATAAATACTTATCGGAATCGGATGATCTTTAGATCAATCCTACACCTCTCGATGAGAGGAATCCAAGAAAAATATCAGTTGCTATAAATAAGATGACACACATGGAGTTTGGCCCTAGTTTCCAATTTTAACACTCCCTCTCAACTAGGGAGAACTCCATCCGCTGATCCATATGTCTGACTGTACTATCTCTGCCATCAGTGCCCTGCATTGCTCTGCTCTGCTCTGATTTGCTGAGTTTTGCTCTGCTTTGCTCTACTGAACCAAGAAGAAGAAGAATTGATCGAGAATGTCTCATACCATTCTCTACTGACCCGAAGTCAGTTTCATCTGAAGAGAGTGTGTCACATCACTCTTACTGACCCAAAGTCAGTTTTATTGATCCCAGATCAATATCACAAGCGAGTGTCTCAAACCACTCATATTGATCCCAGATCAATGTCACAAGAGAGTGTCTCAAACCACTCATATCGATCCCAGATCAATGGAGGTCATCCTAGCATAGGGAGTACGGTAGATACAATGATGCGTCCATCGATAGAACTACTATGGTCCCTATCCTCATTTCCCTACTCATTGATCAAATGAGAGGTACTTCCCATGAGTCCCAGACTCCATGGGTAGGACGCCTCGACAGGAGAACAAATCATCCTGTCCACAGGAGAACGAATCATCTTAGCCCACAGGAGAACGAATCATCTTGTTCCACAGTCGCCACGGAGAACGAATCATCTTGGCCCACAAGAGAACGAATCATCTTGTTCCACAGTTGCCATGGAGAACGAATCATCCTGGCCCTCAGGAGAATGAATCATCCTGTTCCACAGTCACCACGGAGAACGAATCATCCTGGCCCACAAGAGAACGAATCATCTTGTTCCAGTTGCCACGGAGAACGAATCATCCTGGCCCATAGGAGAACAAATCATCCTGTTCCACAGTCGCCACGAAGAATGAATAATCTTGGCCCACAGGAGAACGAATCATCTTGTTCCATAACGCACCACTAGGGGAGGGTGAGTCGCCTTGTGGTCGTATGTTGCTCTAGTAAGTACCCCAAGCCCCCCAGAGCTCCCAGAGCTCAATGCATGCAACATGCAAGACCCTTATAAGAAGGCCTCCCAACGACTCCAAGTCGTTCGGGAAAGTTACAGATTTGACCTTTCCCTGGGGCTTTGACAAAAAATGTCTGCAACCTGTACATCAGTCTCAATGTGATGGAGCCTCCTCGCTCATCGACTTACCATATCTTAGATAAGGCAGTATCTGAGGTTCATCTGCTGGAGCAATCATCGAATACGGGATTCCTCAATAATCAAATCCCACCTCTGATTGTCACAGAGAATCATAGTGGTATTCATCATGTGTACAAACAACTCACATAAGAGCTTCTGCAACTATGCAGCTTCACACGAGATCATACTCGTAGCTGTGTATTTAGTCTCGGCGGTGCTTATAGCAACTGATTTCTGTTTCCTGCTCATCCATGATATCGAAGCAGAATCCAAAGAGAACCAACATTGAGAAGTGCTCTAGTGATCCTCCACATTGCCTGCCCACTCAGCATTCGAATAATCATGCAGTTTATTTTCGGCAGTGTATCTCAATCCATGAGAGATTGTGTCCCAAAGATATCTCAGAAGATTCTTTGCACCAATCCAGTGAGGCTCAACCAAATATGAGCTCACCATGCTAACTACAAAACATATGTCCGGACGGAAGTTCACCAAGAACATCAACACGAATGAGTTTATGAAACTCAGAGGCATTTCCCAAATCTAGCTCGACATCACTACCATATATCTTCTGAAAGTTAATATCCTCGAGGTAGTCACAGGCTTGCAGTTTATCATTCCACATTCGGAATCCAACTCCCTCTTACTTCTGCAAATGAGAGGGTCTGCACCTGTTAGAAATAGGTCGTCCTCATAAGGTGCCGGTATGAGAGGTCTATCATCCACAACCTTTAGGTAATGCTTTGGATTGGTTTCACTTCATCTGACAGCGATCAATCCTCTCATACTATGCCCTGGGAGTTTTGCTTCAAGCCATAGAGGGCTTTCTTCCACCTGTATACATGAGATTCCCGAACATGAATCTCAAACTCCTTGGGTTGTTCCAAACCTGTGGACTTGCTACATGAGGGGAATGGTCCCCTTGTAAGTTTTTCCTTTGGTACATCTCAGACATGTACTTTCATGCTCTTTTTGAATTCAGGCATCCCTGTCACCATCTGACTCATAGACCTTCGATACTATGTGTCAATGGACATGGTCCCCAGTGGACTTCCTGCAACTTGATACAACCCTGAACTCAAAAACATCTTTGAAAATGCTATTTTCAAACACGTACCTTTCCATCGATGAGTGCCACATTGAAACCTTGACTTCCATTGCTGAAATGGACACCAGGTTCTTCTTGCGATCAGGTACATAAAAGAGATTCTATAAATGAATTGAGTTACCCTCATTCAATTGAGGGATAACATTCCCTACACCCTTTCCGGGATAGGTGGCATCGGCACCAAGTATAAACCCATGATTGTTTCCATCTCTACCAAATTAGAGAGTGCACCCATCTAACCGAAGTGCCTTGAAGCACTACAATCAATAAGCTAGATTCCCAAAGAATCTGAAGGAGAAGGCCAATACAAGATAACACTTCTTCATCTTATTAGAAACAACATTTGATTCTTCATCCCTGGGGTTCCTTGGTTTCTTTGAAGAGTCAACCATTTCCTTGATGACCTGCATTACCTGTCATTCCTTTGATCATTGAAGATGTCCCTGAAATCATTGTTATCTTCATCAAGAGATGTGTCTCTGCCATTTGGACACTCCTTCGCACAATGGCTGAACTTATTGCAACCAAGGCATCCGCCTTTCCTTCCACCCTTAGATCCGAACTTTCCAATGAAGTGATCTTTAGGTAGGCCATCAGAAACTTCTGCTGCGCCATGCTGATAATATTCTCTGCTTCGGCTTCACCCTCAGGGATGAGGAATCCACTGATCCTTTTGTCCTAGTGTTTCATGCGTTGTGTCAGAGACAGGTTGATCTTGCTGTCACTGGCCTAACCTTGTTTGTGAGTGGTTCAGAGCTGGTTCTTTGCTACAGTTGTCTACAGATTCCAGAGTGTCATTCACAGTTTTAAGATGGTTTTCTCTAGAATATCACCGATTCTACTAGATATTTCCAAACTTAAGGACAGTCAGTTTGCCTTGCCTGGTTGCAACAGGTTAATTAAGGGACTCAGCAAAGTACTTAGAAACCACATTTTTTATTTCTCAACAATTGCATTCTCGAAATGTTATCTATGTCCCTTTTGGAAATTAATAATTCCTTACTAAACACAACATGTTCAATGTTCTTGATGGTAATAGCCATAGAGGGTGAAGCTGTGCATTCTGAGAAAGCCATTGAATGTAACAATTTCAATTCAAAATAGAATCATCGAGGCATACTTATTCCACCATCCATTGCATCAAGAAGTACAATCACAATTATTTTCATAGGCAGATTTAATGTTGTTTCCTGTCCAAATTTCCATGTCCATAATCTGGATTTTCAACTACCTTGAGGTATGCACTTTTTGCCCAACTTTCTAAAGGAATGTTTATGGCCCTCATTGTACTGAAGAAACTTGTACTTGATCATAGCAATTGCTATGTTATTTCTCTACCTAATCTAGGAGTCACGTTGTAGGCTGTTTCTTAATGGTCCCAGGTGTGGCACCTTACAAGAGTGACATCTTTTTTTTTGGGACCCAGCAAGCACTGATTTAAAGCTGTCAACAACTGGAAAATGCTGCATCATTTAAAAACAATTGTAGTAATGACAAGCCTAGATAGTGTCCATGCTTTGTTTATTGTCTGATGCAAAATGGTTGGTTTATGATGTTTAGATTTTTGTTTGAATAGTCTTTAATGTGGACAGAAGATTCCATAATAGCTAATGCATTTTTAATGTTCTCATAAATAATAAACGGAGGCATTGGTTTTGAAGAGGGGGGAATCTAATCTAATGAGAGGATGCACAGGTTACAGATGATGGTACTCTTCTACGTTTCTTGTATGCTCGGGAATCAAATGTGGAAAAGGCTTGTGAGATGTTTGCAAAGTATAGAAAATGGAGACAGACTTATGTACCCCTTGGATACATCCCAGAAACAATGGTCGGCAATGAGCTCAAGCACAAATTTGTCTACATGCAAGGATGTGACAAAGTGGGAAGGCCCATAATGGTTCTTCGTCTGGCAAGGCACATTGCTTCCCAGTCGAATATGGAGGATTTTAAACGTATGTCACTCTTTTAAATTCTGATTATCTAGTCATTTAGGTATTTGCAATCTTAAAATTTGTTGTGTCTAATTATTAAAACACTTCCAAGTTGACTTCTAAGCTATGATTTCCATTTGGGGCTATTCTGATTTTAGTTAATTGATGCTTTTAAGTTTTTAGCCCTCCACAATCTTAATGCAGTCTTTGCAATTGTTATGCAGGTTTTGTTGTCTATGCCTTTGATAAAATGTCTGCTAGGTATTCTGTCATTTAAGAAATTTATTTCTTTTGTTTGTTACTTTATTTTAAAGAATCACTATTTTAGCTTCCAAATTCTATACCCTCTAATTGTGTATTTGCTTTTATTCAATCACTACAGTGCTACAAAAGGACAGACAAAGTTTTCCATTATAGCAGATTTTGCTGACTGGGCATACAAGAATGTGAACCTTCGTGGCACTATTGCAGCTGTTCAAACCTTGCAGGTTGCGTCTTCTATAACATTTCTTATTTGTTCTTCCTTTTACAATTTCATGCTTTCACGTTTTATGCACTTTAAAACATGATGAATGAGATTTGTCTGATGAAATGCATACATGTACCATGTGAAATGGGTGAAACATGTGCAAATGCTGCAAGTAATAATTTCCGTGGTAATTTTCTTCTTGACACAATTTCATGTTCTGGTCAACTCTTTGTAAATGTTAATTGCAACTTATGTGAGATATTTGAAGCCATAAATTTGAGAAGCAAAATACTTAATTTGCGTCTTATCTAGCTCTAAACTCAAGATGTGATTGTAATCAAACCACAGACTATGGTATAATTGGCAATGTGATCTGATGAAATGCTTTGTATGATTTTACTTACTAGGTGACATGCAGATGGACATGATAACATTAATTTGGTGAAAGATAAATTATTCTAGCTTCATTGCTAGGCCAAGGTTTAACATTTTGAGCCACTTTTAGTTTCTTCCAGCTACATATTCTGATTTTTGTATTAGCTCGACAACTGTGATGCATTTAAATTGCAATCAACAGAAGGTTATATATTCTTTGTTCAAAGTCATATTGCATGCAACAGTGAATAAATGATAGAAGCTGAACACACAATAATAATAATAAATTGAAATGTTAGTGGCAGATACAAAGGAACCTTAAACTTTTGAAAAGAGTTTAGATATTCCTAAAACAATCCATTTCTCAAGGAAACCAATCTCCAAAGGGCAGTTGAGGTGGTAAGCCGATATACCAGGTGGATTGGCATCATTTAGGACAGCTCTTGAAAAGATATGGCCAAAGATGCCATGCATTGTGTTTAAATTTTAACTATGAAGGGTATGCAACCTTCTCATAAATAGTATTTAGTTTCCCGATGTACAACATGTTGACAACATATTGTGAGCACTTTATTGATTCTGTTCAAATAGCTTTCTTTGAATAATTATGGGTGAACAAATAAATGGTAGGATATTCTACAATGTAACTATTACCTCCTGGGAGGTACCTAATACCTATATGCATTTTTCAGGTCAACAACATTGTAAGACCAAGGATTTGCAAGTTTAAGTGTTGTAGACCTCTGTTAACTATGTATTATGGTATCCTAGGCGTATAATGGTTTGCCATTCTGACTTCCTTTTTCCTGAATAGGATTGGAGGATTTGACGTGGATCTATTTGGATACATGGTTTGGAAGAACCATTGGTTTTTGTAGAGGTGATTGCACTATGTCGGGCCAATCCAGCCCATGTCTAGAGTGCACCTATGTTTTTTCTACATGGTCAAGTGTTACAGAGTTTGTATGCATTTCCTTGGCTCTGATACAACATTATCTAGATCTTCCATATGACATTTCCATGGTTCATGACATTCCATATTTTAAGAATTGCACTAGTCCCAATGCACAAGGTTGCCAAGGGTCATAATTTGATAAGTTCACAGGTCGTCAATGACAAAATTGTAAACCATTTTTTGTCTACACTGTAAGTATGAATTAATGATGGGAAAATTGTGTTTGTTAGTTTGATAGTGTTAAAATTGGCGACTAGGGCCAAATTCCACCTTGGGACAACTTATTTGATGGAGATGATGATTGCACTAAATTCCTTTTTTTGAGAGGAGCAAAATCGATATAAAGATCATCTAATTTGGACAAGCAGAATTGTGTTTTTGAATTTATGCCCACCCGTGCAAATTGTTTAGGTCGGCCACATCATCAGGCTCTTGAAGCCCAATGGACGTGCCACTTTACCCTCAACGACTTGTATAAATACAAGTGACCTCTCACCTCATTTGCCATCATCATCACTCACACAATCTTCTCTCTCCTCCTCTCATTGGTTCGTGCAACTATTAGGCATTCTCTATCTCTCACGTGTGGCACAAGGAGGTTGAATTTTTGGATAGAATTGCAGGGTTGAAAATTTCAGGATTTGACCAGCGTTGACCAGGGACTCTTTGACTAGTTTTGACTGCGATTTTTGGAGGATTATTTCTGTTTCTCTAGGCCGCATTACTGGGCACAGAATTCAAGAAAATTTGGGCACTTTGATTAGTGTTGACTGCGACTTTGACCACAAAAAATTACAATAGACTTTCTCTCCTTTGACTGAATTTGATTGGACTTTGAAGGATTGTTTTGGGCTGACATTGACCAACAAGGAAGGATGAGTTTGACTGAGGCTGACTGAGCTCAAGGAGGCAAGTTTGATAGTTGTGTTGACCATCTTTGACATTTTGATTTGGCAAGTCAACTGTAACTTTTTGTACTTTCTCTGCTGAACCTTTGATATAGTAATAGGAAATATTGATCAAAGGGTTTTTCCCACATTGGGGTTTTTCCTTGGCATCCGCCAATTTGGTGTCTTTTTGTCTTGGCTTGTCTTCTGCATTTTATTTGATGTTCTATCTATAGTTACTATCAATGTGATTTATGGTTAATGTGGTTGCTATTGGAAATTAATTTGGAAAATTGTCATTTGGTTGTTTAAAGTACATTGAAGTAATTGTGCTAAGCATAGAACATACCATTGTTATATAAATTTAACATGGTATCAAAGCCCAGGCGAAGACAAAGCCAAGCAAAGAGAGAGAAAAGCAATCACCAAGAAAGGTTTATTGGACAAGCTTAAATGGCTTCTTCATCTTACTTCAAGGTTGAGGACAAGCTCAATGGCAAATCTGACTATCATGCGTGGAAGATGACTTTGGACTTGACTTTGGAAGAGCATGAAGTATTGGACTATGTGCCTCCTTCAAATGCACCGGCTCCTGCTAAGACGAAGTATAGAAAAGGTGAGGTCAAAGTAAAGAAAATTTTGGTTGACTCTATTCAAAAGCATTTGGTTGCCTATATTTTTGTTTTGGGAACTTCTAAGGAGATATATGATAAGCTGGTTGGGATGTTCAAAGTGAACAATGCAAATCAAATCCTCTTACTCAAAAACAAGTTGAAGGAGATCACGATGGACAAAGGGGAGTCTATCCAATCCCACTTCATGAGGATCACACAAATCAAGAATGACCTTCTATTTATTGGAGAAGTTATTGTTGATAGTGAGTTCACTCTCATTGCATTGGGGGGTCTTTCAAGAGCATGGGATGTGTTTAACACCACCATTCTCGATAATGACATCATTCCTAGTTTCAATGAATTATTGGCTAGATGCACTCAAGAGGAGACGAGGATGATGGAGAGAGACAAGTCTTCAAATGGAAATGAACCTATTGCTTTCTCCGCTCATGTAAAAAAGAAAAATAATGTTGGTCCAAGGAGATAGGGTCAAGGGTTCAAGTCGGGATTCAAAGAAGGAAGAAGAGGAAGGTGCTTCAATTGTAACGAGTTCGGCCACTATGCTAGAGAGTGTCCTCATAAGAAGAATTCTTCAAGGGATGGTGACAACAACAACAACAACGGCAATGGCAATGAAAGGAAAAACATGTTCAACAATAAACAAAAAAGGAATGCTCTTGCTGCTCGATATGGAAATGGTCGACCTCCCAAACGATCGAGAAATTCCAGGTATGAGGAAAGTAATGTTGTAGGAAAAAAAGGAGTTTTATCTATTTTCCGCTCTATCTATTGCCTCTCCTCGGGATACTTTGGATCATTGGTTGATTGATAGTGGAGCCTCAAGGCACTTCACTGAGTACGAAGAGGCCCTCTCAAATTTGATTGAAAAGAAGACTAATTTGGAGATCATTCTAGGAGATAATGCCACTTACCCTGTGAAAGGGATAGATATTGTCACTCTTCACTTGAATCAAGGTCAAACCATTCATCTACAAGAAGTATTGTATGTGCCCGATTTGAAGAAGAACTTGGTGTCTATTTCTGCGATGGAAAATAAAGGCTTCAAGGTAGCATTCATTGACGGAAATGTACGTATTTGGCAAAGAAACCCTAAAGAATCAAGATGCATTCACACTTGGATTTAGGGTTGATGGTCTCTATCAAGATGGAGGAAGTCCTTTGGGAGCCTTGATTTGCTATGGTTCACTTCAATCTGAGCTATGGTATTGAAGGTTCGCCCACTTACATTACAAAACCTTACCTGGGGTAAGGAAGATGGTCACAGGTACGCCTGATTGCAACAAAAATCATGAAGGAGTTTGTCAGGGTTGTGTAGTTGGGAAACTTACAAGGGGACCATTAACTTCAAGTGAAAGCCAAACTATCGATATTCTCCAATTGGTCCTTTTGACCTATCTGGTATGTTGCCCATAACATCATTGGGAGGATACCTATACTATGCAATTTTTGTGGATGGCTTATCTCGCAAAACATGTATCTATTTCTTGAAGAAGAAGGATCAAGTGTTCAAATGGTTTTGTTATTTCAAAGCCTCGGTGGAGAATCAAATAAGGAAGAAGATCAAAATATTGAGGACCGACAATGGAACTGAATATGAATAAAATGAATTCAATGAATTTTGCAGAGGCTGACATTAAGAGGGAGACAACCGTTCCATACACTCCTGAGAAAAATGGAGTTGCTGAAAGGAAAAATCGAACAATCATGGAAGCCACCCGTGCCATGCTGCATGCTCAAGGTCTACCGAAGTTCTTATGGGGAAAAGTTGCCAACACTGCAGTGTATGTTCAAAATAGGAGTCTGCATCAAGCATTGCATTTCAAGAAACCCGAAGAAGTTTTCATTGGTAAGAAACCTAATGTTTCTCATTCTAGAATTTTTGGTTGTCCCGTATATTTCATGTGCCTAAAGAGAAAAGAAACAAGTTGGAAGCATCTGGGAAGAAAGGTATATTTGTGGGTTACAGTGAAATTCAAAGGCAGATAGCATCTATGTGCCTGGTTAAATAAATGTGGAAGTAAGCCATGATGTCACTTTCGATGAAGACAACACCCTTGGGAAAGCTAGAGATCTCCCCATTCCAAGGAAGGATAATGATGATGCTGCAAAAAGATAGGATGAACCTCCGACGGATGAGCTTATGCTTGATGGATCCCATTGATCCACCTCCTGGTGATCCCTCTACCTCAAGGAAAAGACCTTTGTGGCTTAAAGATACTCTCGCAGATGCTAAAAGACTTATTACTCCAAGAGGGACATTCTGTGAAAGTAAAAAGCCGAATAGGTATCAAGGGTACTTAGATGCCGTGAGTACTATTGGTCAAATTGAGCCATGTACGTTTGAAGAAGTCGTAAAGCACCAAGTATGGAAGGATGCGATGAACGAAGAGTATGAATCTATCATGAAAAATGATGTTTGGGATGTGTTGCCTAGACTGAAGGACGAGTCCATAGTCACTTCAAAATGGATATACAAAATCAAACATGGAGCAGATGGGAGTGCTGAGAAATGCAAGGCCAGGTTCGTTGCTCAATGCTTCTCTCAAAAGGAAGGAGTGGACTATGACGAGATATTTGCACCGGTTGCTCGATATACCACTATTTGATCTATTATTTCTCTTGCTGCCACTCAAGGATGGAGCCTACATCAAATGGACGTTAACACTGCTTTCTTGCATGGCTTGCTTAAGGAGGAAGTCTACTTGGAACAACCTCTGGGGTTCGAAGTACAAGATCGAAGGACACATGTATGCAGGTTGAAGAAAGCCCTCCATGGGTTGAAGCAAGTCCCTAGGGCTTGGTATGAGAGGATTGATAGCTATCTTATGAAGTTGGGATTTACGAGGAGTGATGTTGATCCTAACTTATTCTTCAAGGTTCAAAAGGACATGCCTCTCATCTTGGTCCTTTATGTAGATAATCTCTTTCTGACAGGTGCAAACCCTCTCATTTTTCAATGCAAGGAGTTGGCTTCCGAGTTCGAGATGAAGGACCTAGGACTAATGCACTACTTCATAGGCTTAGAGGTCTGGCAAAAGCCAGTTGATATTTTCCTTTTTCAAGGAAAATACATTGTGATGTTGCTCAAGAGGTGTGGGATGGTGGATTGCAAGTTTGTAGTTTCTACTTCGATGGAACTCAGCTTCAAGAAGCTATGTGGTAGTGCTGCTGGGCCTAAATTGGCAAAACCTTGTGAATATAGACAACTTGTGGGGGACTTGATGTTCTTGGTAAAATCCCGTCCGGACATACGCGTTGCTGTGAATACATTGAGTTAATTTATGGTTGAGCCTCATCACACGCATTGGATTGTTGCTAAGAATCTCTTGAGATATCCCTGCGACATAATCAACTATGTAGTATGGATTGAGATACACTACCGTGAATTTGAGGCTACATGGATATGCTAATGTTGACTGGGTTGGTAGTGTGGTGGATCGAAAAAGCACGTCTGGATGTTACTTCTCATTGGGGTCTGCTTCAATTTCTTGGAGGAGATGGAAGCAGAAATTGGTTGCTCTAAGCACCATTGAGGCCGAATACATTGTAGCTAGTATGGCCTGTTGTGAGGCTGTTTGGTTGAGGAAGCTCTTTAGTGAGCTATTTGAGCACGTGCTGGATATCACTGTGATTTTCTGCGACAACCAGGGTGGGATTCACCTTTCAGAGAATCTCGTGTTCTACGACCGCTCCAAGCACGTTGATATTAAGTACCACTTTTTATTCGGGATATGGTACAATGGGGAGCAATAAAGCTCCAACACGTCAGGACAAATGAGCAGGTCGAAGACATCCTCATGAAGCCCTTAGGGAAGGTCAAATTCTTAGCCTTCCGAGAGAGATATGGAGTCGTGGAAAGATCCTCTAATGAGGGTCCCTCTTGAGTTGGACATTGAGCTCTGGGAGCTCTTGGGTGCTTGGGGTACTTCTTGGACATATAAGCGACCATAGGGTGAGTGGTTCACCTTTTCCTATTGGTGCGTTGTGTATAGGGTGAGTGGTTCACCTTCCCCTACGATTGGCATGTGCACAAGATGAGTGGTTCACCTTCTCCTATTGATGCCCCAACATACATCCTACGCATGTAGTTTGAGACTCATGGGAAGTACCTCTCATCTGGCCAATGAGTTGGGAAAAGTGGTTAGGGACCAAAGCACTACCAATGGACGAATCGTGTATTGCCGTACTCCCTATGACTAGGATGCATGATGTTCAACAACTTGATCTGGGATCAAGTCTGATTAAGGTTCTACCTCTGGACTGACTTTTGTCAGTGGAGAGTGGTAAGGTCTTGTGACTCACTCTCGATTGATTCTTCTTCATTATTCATATTAGTGTTAAACATAACATAGATGAGATGAGATACAAAGATGGTTCATGACGACAGGATGGCATGATGATCGATGATGATGATGTAGGGATTGGTAAGTGGAATTCTCCCTAGTTGAGAGGGAGTGTTAAAATTGGCAACTAGGGGCAAATTCCACCTTGGGACAACTTATTTGATGGAGATGATGATTACATTAAATTCCTCTTTTCAAGAGGACCAAAATCGATATAAAGATCATCTAATTTGCACAAGCAGTAGTGTGTTTTTGAATTTATGCCCACGCGTGCAAATTGTTCAGGTTGACCATATCATCATGTAGGCTCATGAAGCCCAGTGGACGTGTCACTTCACCCTCAACGACTTGTATAAATACACGTGACTTCTCACCTCATTTGGCATCATCATCACTCACAGATTCTTCTCTCTCCTTCTCTCATTGGTTCATACAACTATTAGGCATGCTCTCTTTCACATGTGTGGCACAAGGAGGTTGAATTTTTGGACAAAATTGTAGGGCCGAAAATTTCAAGAGTTGACCAAGTTTAACCAATGTTGACTAGGGACTCTTTGACCAGTTTTCACTGCAATTTTTGGAGGATTATTTCTGTTTCTCTTGGTTGCATTACTGGGCACAAATATCAAGAAAATTTGGGCACTTTGACCAATGTTGACTTTAGGGTTAATTGCAACTTTGATTGTAGAAAATTACAGCAAACTCTCTCCTTTGACCAAATTTGACTAGACTTTGAAGGATTGTTTTGGGATGACTTTCACCAACAAGGAAGGACGAGTTTGTTTGAGGTTCATTGAGCTCAAGGTGGCAAGTTTGACAGTTGTGTTGACCATCTTTGACTTTCTGGTTAGGGCTAAAATTGACTGCAGGTTTGATAGGGCTCTTTGACTTTGATTTGGCAAGTCATTTTTGACTTTCTGTACTCTCTGCTCAACATTTGGTATAATAATAAGAAGAATTGATCAAAGGATTTTCCCCACATTGGGGTTTTTCCCTGGCATCCGCCAAATCTGGTGTCCTCTTGTCTTGGCTTGTCTTTTGCATTTTGTTTTATGTTCTATCTCAATTATTGTCAATGTGATTTATGGTTAATGTGATTGCTATTGGAAACTAATTTGGAAAATTGTCATTCGGCTGCTTTAAGTACATTGAAGTAATTGTGCTAAGCATAGAACATCCCATTGTTATCTAAATTTTACAGGTAGTCTCAATATTTCTATCCTCAACAAACACTTGGTGTGATCAACACATTGGTGAATAGGGCTATGAAGATCTCTGATGAAAATCATTTGACTAAAGAGTTAGACAACCTCAAAAAAGTCTTCAAATGGAATGGTTATTATGATAGATAATTCAACAAGGTAGTCAGAAGGGCAGGGAGACACTGTTTAAGACAAGAAGTTGATGATGAAGAAAATAGGACAAAAATTGTGCTACCATACATTAAAGGTACAATTGATAAGTTGGCTAAAATTCTTACAAAGAACATCGTGGTCACTTTTTCTCCTCCAAATTCCATTAAGAGAATGTTAGATTATGTTAAACACACAAAAAATAGACACTAAGAGTAAGATAATCGTTGAATCGATATTATTCACAATGATATACATTTTTATACAATGTCTAATGACCCTTTGTTTTCATATTCCAAGTGGTATCTTGGACTCCATTGACTGTTCGCATTCCACACCCAAAACCCTTAGTGGATTACCCCCCTTAATCCGAAGGGGTATATATGAGTCCAAGAAGAGAGCTCTAATACCAATATGCAAAAAATGCATGGCAACAATTGGATGAATGTGCTCTTTGAAATGATGTTATAGGTGGGAGAACTCGAGGTCTCATCCGACGGTGGTTTAAGGATGACCACCAACAATGGAATGCTTAGTGCAATTCCTAGAACAATTCCAAATTTGGCTAGAAGTTGAAGTCTTTTGCTAGAGGAAGTGCTCCCTAATTTTGAAAGGCGGTTTTTAAGGAATACCAGACGGTGGTTTAAGGATGACCACCAACAATGGAATGCTTAGTGCAATTCCTAGAACAATTCCAAATTTGGCTAGAAGTTGAAGTCTTTTGCTAGAGGAAGTGCTCCCTAATTTTGAAAGGCGGTTTTTAAGGAATACCACAAACCCAAAAGAGGTGGGACACCATTGAGGTCTCAACCAATTATGGAACAATTCCGAATATGGCCAGAAGCTGAAGGCTTCTGCCGGTGGAAATGCTCCCTAATATTCTTGAAAAGAGACCATTGAGGTCTCAACCTACGGTGGTTTAAGAAAGGCCGCCAACCAAAGTGCATGCTCATGGGGCATCGCTCTGTTTCTGGCTACAACTTTGAATCTGGGTATGGCTTACTCTGGCTCTAGGCTCAAGCAATAGGTTCAGGCTGTGGCTCAAGCTTGCTTAATTTATCTTTGAAGTTTGTAGATGTCCATCAATTCCCCTCTTGATAGATACAAGGTGAGAAGATGAAGAAATCTCAACTGCAAGATGTGTCAATACCCGAGAACAAATTTTGTGGAATGACTGAAATATCTTCTTGGCTGTTGAAACCCATTGCCAAGACGCGATCCATCCAAGGTGAATCTTCGTTTTTGTAGGAGGCTTGTTTCTGAAGCATATGTTTGAATCAAAATGGAAAAATTCGACCTCAAGAATAAATCGGCAAGGGTCCAAAAATTGAAAAAGTCGTTAAAGTTGGGAGGTTTTTGAAAAAATCGTCAAAAACTTGGCAAAATTAAAAAAATACAATTTTATTGACTTCTATTTTTTTTAAGCATCTAAAGTATCAGCAACATCAGATAACTGCATTGCCACATAAATATGAAAAAAACTAATATGTAAGATGTATAAGAAGTCTAGTGCTACATCACATATCGATAGTGAATCAAGTCCTGGAACCTAAGTCCTGACTTAGTCTCAAGAGTCAAAATATCAACAAAAAATATCATAGATGTATATCGTGATTCATCATCATGAGTCATCTAGATATCATAAACTAATCAATCACTGAGTTCCTCTACCCCTTTTACAGGAATAGGGAATGGCTTTGCCTCTTCCTCTATACGAAGAAGGCCCTACCGCTGGGGCTATAAATGGACTTTGTCATCCTCTAGAAGCAAAAATAGGAGGTTGCCTCTGTCCTCTGTTGTTGCGCATCTTAGATGGTGTCAACTCCTCCTCCTCGTGCTTTGCCTCCTACAACTGCTACCTCCTTGGACTTAGTTGTATTTGGATCCACCTCTGACCAATCAGGGACTGAGTCCATGATAGGCTTCTAGTCTCAACCTTCCATGCAATAGTGGTGTCAATATGGTCCAATGAGATGGCTTCCACGTCAAGGGTTTTCTGAAGTTGTCTCACCCACAATCGGGTAAATTTCCTTCTCTTGGGTAGTGACAAACACCTCCTCTCTCCATAGGCACAAATCACAAAGGTTAGAGTGCAAAATGAGTGGAAAACTCGACCTCTTCTTAACATATACGTGGCCCGACACCTCACTCATGAGTTTTGAATAAACACTCGATTTTATCTCGAGTTTTATGATAAAATCCTGAGTTTTTCATTTTTGAAAAAATTGTGAAAAACTCTGCCTATAAAATCAGAGTGTTGAAAAAATTGGGAGTTCCCAATGTTATTGGGATTTTATCTGAACTTTTTGCACACCTTTGAATGATGAGTGCGCTTACCACAATGCTCACATGGGTGAAGATCAAAACAATGATCTTTCACATGGCCAACTCGATCGCAGTGTTGGCATTTGACAATTTATGGCTGCTGTGGAAGAGGAGAAGTAGGTGAAATTGAGCTATCATGAAGAAACCCAACACTTGTAGTATGGAATATGAGAGGACACATCCTTGTCATATCCAAGACTGGTTCTTTTCATGTTGTTGACAAGCTCTTCCCAAGGTCTAATGATGGGCTTGGGAAGTGCACACTGAACTTTTGCATCTGCATGCAAATATGCTCTTGCACTGGGCACTGAATCAACCTCAACCTCGCTGATTTGATTAGTTTCTGCTTGTTGATGGGAGTTTGTCTCAATCTCAAATAGAGGATTGTTTTGAATAAAAACCAATTCAGAATGATGACTACGCTATTGTAGCTCATCTTGTTGTAGTTGTGATTCAAGCTGCAGAAACTTTATCTTTTCATGTGCATCTTGTAAACAAATTTGAATATCAACAAGAGTGGTTTTGCTGATTTTGACTGTGTCATCAGTAGAACAGAGTATCAAAGTCTTCAGGAACTCTAATACTGTATTAATTTTGGTCATTTTTATTGAACAAATCAAGTGAATCTCACAAGTACTGCTTCCAAGAATGAAGAAATTACAGTAATCAATGCCTGGAATTAGGCCTCAGGCTCACAATGCATTGCGACACGTAAATGAAAGGGATCCTCACGACAAACACATGTAAATGCTTTTACTCTCAAGGCAAACACCAATATACCAATATGGCATACAACTTTTCAATGCACATTACTCACTTGACAAACAATGTAATTCAGAACAATATGCATCAACACACCAATTAATGTAGATTCACGCTCTCTATTCATACAATACAACACAAAGGTATATATTTGTAAAGGTTTTATTACATATATTAAAAATGTCTCAAATGAATACTAGTGCAACGCAGTCCCATCAACGCACCCATAATTCAATCAACGCACATATAATTCAACGTATATCATAAATCAACTCTGGAGCATAGGCAACCGATACACATGACAAATTGCTCAACATACAAACTTCAAAAGCTCAGTAGAGTCAGTACACATACCATGAAATTCAACATAGAGTCAGAAATGGACCAATGCACCACAATGTAAGTGTTCTTTGGAGAGAGTATTCAACCGAAGATTGAATGCACTGCAACATTGTATTGAGCATTCCATTCCCATGCAGATTTCATACATTCGGTGAATGTCCAACACATGCACAGGCTTAACTATATACTTCACATCAAATACCAATGCATATATAAACTCCTTATGAATAATACACACATAACTGACTACTCACGAATGAATGTAACACATAGAGATTGCAGGCCTTTGATACCAAATTTGTGTTTTTGGTGGGAAGCTTAAGATTCTGTGCTGATTTCTTCGACAACAACAACCCTTAAGACAAACATTCATTTCATGCGCCTGCTCGCAAAGCCAGACTAATGGATGTAACACATAGAGATTGCAGGCCTTTGATACCAAATTTGTGTTTTTGGTGGGAAGCTAAAGATTTCGTGCTGATTTCTTTGACAATGACAACCCTTAAGACAAACATCCATTTCATGCGCCCGCTCGCAAAGCCAGATTATTCATCCTGTGCTATAGATTTATGTTTGGTGCTCCGACCCCTTAAAGCCCACACCTGCCAAAACCAACTAGCAGAATCTTACAAATACCATTTAAATCGAATATGATCCAATCATTTCACTTGATGATGGAGTTTTCTTTGAAGAATTCAACCCATTCCATACCCTCTGGTTCCGTCAAAGGTGATTCTTGATCAGTTTTACTAACAAGCCATTACATTTGTGTTCAAGAGTTAAAATGTCATTTTCAAAAAATTTACATTGGTATTTGATTGAATTACACAATAGAGATGTTGCAGATTCAGGTGTTGTTGAAGTAATGAATTTGACAAGAGGCAGAAGTAAGGACCACAGGGTGTAGATTTGATAGACTCCTGAGAGTGCCCAGGTCTACGTGCAGAGCCCAGGGAGGCAAGATTGATGACAAAGTCAGGATTTCATGTGGGATGAGAGAAAGTCGAGTGAACATATGTCCAAAAATAATGTTGAGCAAAGAGACTGGCATGAAATTCACAGGGGAAATGGCAGATCTGAGAGAGATAACAATGTCTGTTCTTACAAATGCTCAGAAAGGCACAGAATCAACAATGAGGAGAGCGCAGGTCTGTGAAGGCCACAAAAACTAGTGGCTCAAACTTAAGCAGGGAATGAAATTGCTTGCTCTGATACCATGTTAAACACATAAAAAAATAGACAACAAGAGTAAGATAATCATTGAATCCATATTATTCACTATGATATACATTTTTAATTAATGTCTAATGACCCTTGGTTTTCTTATTCCAAGTGGTTTCTTGGACTCCGTTGACTGTTCACATTCCACACCCAAAACCCTTAGTAGATTAGGTGTCCAACAACTTATGTGAAGGATCTAATCATGTCTGATTCATGCAAAGGTGTTTACTACATGCTTTGTTCTTGTAGGAAAGCCTGCTGGAGTGAGAGTGTAGGTCTACAAAGGCCACAAAAACCAGTGGCTCAAACTTAAGCAGGGCAGGAAATCTCTTGCTCTGATACCATGTTAAACACATAAAAAATAGACAACACGAGTAAGATAATCATTGAATCCATATTTTCACAATGATGTACATTTTTAACTAATGTGTAATGACCCTTGGTTTTCATATTCCAAGTGGTCTTTTGGACTCCATTGACTGTTCACATTCCACACCCAAAACCCTTAGCAGATTAGGTGTCCAACAGATTATTCGAAGGATCCAATCATGTCTGATTCATGCAAAGGTGTTTACTACATACTTTGTTCTTGCAGGAAAGCTTGTCTTGGAGAAACAGACAAATCATTGGATGTGAGACTTAAGGAACAAAATGCGGATCTAAGGCATAACAGACATCTGAAATAATCTTTGGCAGAACATTCACATCATACTAATCAATGTGGAAAAAGTCGAAGTCGGGATTAAATCGGCAAGGGTCCAAAAGTTGAAAAAGTCGTTAAAGTCGGGAGTTTTTCGAAAAAGTCGGCAAAAAGTCGGCAAAATTAAAAAAAAAATATAAAAATATTCATTTTTGAAAAAATCCGGATTTTTTCAAACCAAAAAAAAAATTATTAAAAAAATACCACGATTTTTTGGAAAAAGTCCCGATTTAATCCGGACTTTTTCGACGGGGAAAAAATCGGGAAAAAGTCGGCCGATTTAATCGGCCAGCCAAAAAAATAAAAAAATCGGGATTTAATCCCGATTTTTTCCCGACTTTTTCCACACTGATACTAATCACCACATTTTCTTAGAGAATGCTAGAATCACTGCCAAGATTGGTAACTACACCAAATGAAAAGTAAGGGAAAGGATAGAAACTGAGCTAACCCCAGAAAATTTAAATAAATGTAATAAGCTAAGTGAAAGATGGAAACCTTTACTTACTGCAAATTCTTCAAGCTTCCTGGCAACCTTTTCATAATTAGAAGCCGACTTATGATAACAAGCATAAAATTAGGGTTTCATTGACTTTTTATTATTAATACAGAAGAGACAAATCAACTTCTTTTGGTATTAAATAGACTCCTGAAGATGATCCCTGGTTGAGGATTGAAACATGAGGCTATCAAAATACCAAATACATTTTTCCTATCATTAATTCAAAAATGGAATTTTTATGTACATGCAACCTAAAGCAAGACCAACAAAATTAAATTGCAGAAAATTAAATGGTAAAGTGCAATGTGATGGTCAAACATGGTCAAAGTCAAAGACATTGAACATGAACAATGAAGCGCTGGCCCTTCATATCAAGTGTCAGTCATCTTACTCCCAAAGCGACCACTTGTCAAGTTTAAAATGTTTATTCCATTGTTATTTTGCCCACATGTGGGAGTGGGTCAAAGGCATTTGTTGGGACAAAAATAGGAATGATGGCATAGTCAAAGAGGAAGATTAGGTTGTTTGACCCTACAATTACTTTCTTAACATCAAATCGTGCAAGTAAGCCCTCACTTCATTAAATCACATTCTGTGTTGGTAAAACTTAAAAGACACAAGTTGCGCTGAAAATCTTCATGATTCATGTGGAATATTTCACAAACAAATCGTAGTAGTCTCATGGTCAAAGTGGGCTCCATATTTTATCATTAAATATTTGTTTGGTCGAGTGAGGCGACTTGACCCCCTTGGGTGGGCAATCTTTGCTGGATTGTTTTCATTTATGTAAAATGAATTGGTCTTTGGCTTGTGGATGACAAGTCGACAACTATTATTTTATGGATGGAGAAAACTGGACATTAGCTAGCTATTATTAGAAAAATTACAAAAGGCTTGCTCCTCCCATTTTGGTTGTTGTTGAATTGTGGGAAAGCAATGCCAAAATTTTGTTGAAGTTACTTCTCATTGTTCAAGCAAATATTGTGGATTGATTTTTTATGCATTCTGTTCTTGGTCAATTGCTATAGATTTTGTGTTTCATAAAATAGTTGCAGGTTAAAGGATTATTGCAGGGTTACTAGGTTGATCCATTGAGGGCAAACAAGACACTTGGAAAGAGGGGTCAAGGCTGTCTTCACTTCTCTTTTGCTGGAAAAGGTGTTTGCTTATTTATTCCTTTAGACAAATTCTTATAGGGAATTTCTTTGGTGCAAGAGGGGCATTATTTTTTTGTCACTGTTAACTCAGTGATTGGAGACATTGTTAATTTTAGTTAACAATGGTATGTTCTATGCTTAGCACAATTACTTCAATGTTCCTTTAGCAACCCAATGACAATTCCCAATTTAGATTTCCAATAGCAATCACATTAATCATAAATCACATTGACAGTAACTGTAGATAGAACATAAAATAAAATGTAGAAGACAAGCCAAGACAAGAGGACACCAGATTTTGGCGGATGCCAAGGAAAAACCCCAATGTAGGGGAAACCATTTGATCAAATCTTCTAATTATTATATTAAATGTTCAACAGAGAGGGTGAGTACAAAGTCAAAGTTGACTTGCCAATTCAACGTCAAAACAACCCTGTTAAATCTGGAGTCAACTGCATTGAAATTGAGCCCTAACCAAAAAGTCAAAGATGGCTAATGCAGTAGCAAAACTTCCCCTTTGAAGCTCCGTCAAAGGCAGTCAAACTCGGCCTACAACAGTGGTCAAAGTCAGCCCAAAATAGTCACAAAATCTGCGGTCAAACTTCGTCAAATCCTGCAGTCAACTCTGCGGTCAACCCTGTGGTCAAAGTGCTCAAAATACCTCAATCTCTGTGCCAATCTGTATGGCCTGCCAAAAACAAAATTTTCCCACAAAAATCGCAGCCAAATGATGAGTCAAAGTGTCTGGTGAACGCTGGTCGAATCCTTGCAACAGTCCTAAAATTCGGCCCTGCAATTTTATATGAAATTTGTCCTCCTTTGCCACACGTATGAGAGAAAGAGAATGCCCAATCGATGTATGAACCAATGAGAGAAGGAGAGAGAAGAATGTGTGAGTGATGATGATGCCAAATTAGGTGAGAGGTCACTTGTATTTATACAAGTCGTTGAGGGTGAAGTGACACGTCCATTGGGCTTCATGAGCCTACATGATGATGTGGCCGACCTGAAAAATTTGCACATGTGTGGGCGTAAATTCAAATACACACTTTTGCTTGTCCAAATTAGATGATCTTTATATCAATTTTGGTCCTCTTGAAAAGAGGAATTTAATGCAATCATCATCTCCATCAAATGAGCTGTCTAAAGTGGAATTTGGCCCTAGTTATGATGATGTGGCCGACCTGAAAAATTTGCACATGTGTGGGCGTAAATTCAAATACACACTTTTGCTTGTCCAAATTAGATGATCTTTATATCAATTTTGGTCCTCTCGAAAAGAGGAATTTAATGCAATCATCATCTCCATCAAATGAGCTGTCTAAAGTGGAATTTGGCTCTAGTTGCCAGTTTTAACAAACATCCTAGGGGGAGGATCTTTCCAAGCAAACTCCATAGATTTTTTAAACTATTTTAGACTAGAAAGGGGTGTGATAGTCTTGTTGCTGCTTAAATCCACACCTAGGATTATCGTGGAGAAAGTCTCTAACTCCAGTTGGTGTGGCCTTGGGGGCAAGTTGCAAGTTGGGGCTGTCACCCAATTCCCAACTCCGTTGTCTAGGATAACTCCTAGCGAAGCCAAGGGGGTTAGTCCCTTAAGAAGAAAATGAAGGCTTGATTAGTATTGTGCTAAAAAGTTTCTAGGAGTCAATATGGTTTCAACCAATTTACAATTCACCTTTAGCAAGATAGACCATCACATGAACTTCAAGATAGAAGATAAAAATGATTTCACAAGTGCATAAGCATCATATATCATTCATGACAAAAGAACACATGTAAGAGTGCCAAACACATGAATAAAATGCTTGAGCGATGTAAAGGTATGATCAATAAAGAGAGTAGTGCCAATAATCCAAATAGATGCTTGCAAGAAAAGTAAAGTACTTGGAAATGAAAGGAATTGAAAGCAAAGTACTTGAAAAGGATAGCTTTGAAATGAAAGTTGCTTGAAATAAGAACTTTGCCAATTTGTAAACAACTTGTAAAGCGAAAGCAAATGATATGCCAATCAAGTGCACAATGCAAATGTGATGAATTGCCTCTTCGTTAATTTTAGAATTAGTTAGGTTATCTTGAGTTAATGTAAATTGGGGAGAGATTGCACCTAATCCAATGTGAAACTTCTCCTCCAAACCTTGATCTTAGCAAAGATAAGGATAACTGCAAGGAGATCCAATGTGGGGAAGCTTAGCTTCAATGAGTACCCACCTAATTTCATAAGTTAGCCCACTCGCAAGTAGATCGAACACGGGGTTTCCCAACTTGATTTAGCAAGTCGAGTGTCTAGTGTCTCCAATCTCGGAAAAAGAGATGGGTGATAAGGGGACCTATTAAACTATGCAACCAATTAAGCTGGAGGTTAATTTCTCTAAATGCAAAAGAACTCAAATCTAATGGAACTAGAAAAGCTAAAAGGCTAAGCTAATCTAATTGTACAAATGAAATGAAAGGATTGCAGTTGCCAAACTTGTGATACAAATGCCTTGCATAAATAGATGATGTCTTGAAAAGAAAGAACAAGAGCAACTTATGAGGAATTTCAAGCAAGTAGGGAAATATTGCAATAGAGAAAACTGTGAACAACAATAGTTAATTGCAAGGAGAATAAATGCTCAAAACAAAAAGAGTGGAGTTAGTTCATAAGACTCATTCAAGTTATTTGCATGTGAACTTTAGAGACCATGAGCCATGTTACATGAAATGAAGAGTGAATGAGAGTGAAAGCAACGAAAACAGATCATCCAACCATTCAAGCAAGATACTTTCCCCAAAAGTTGAAGGGTGGGATGCCAAGGGGAAACAGTCCCCAAGCTCCCAAGAGAAAATGTTATTTTTATTGAAGTTAAGTCCCACTTTCTGGATGAGAGATGTTGAAGGTGCCTTGGAAAGGTTTACAAAATGTCCCTCAAAAGGGAAAATATACCTCTTCCAAGTCTAATTATAAAAAGGCTATGAATCCTTCAAAGCGTCGGTTAATGATATATTCAAATATACATGCCAAATGCTTACAAAACATGCATCATAAATCTGCCTTAAAAGACAGTGAGGCTTGCCTCAAGGGACAGCCTTTACAACTCTGCTCAAGAGGCCTAAAATCTGCTAGCCCAATTACACAATATCAGTCCAAAGAATGATGTCAAATCTGCCCACTAGAAAGTCTCTCGCTGCCCAAAAATCAGTCCTAGAGAGAGCCTTTTCGCCGCCCAAAATATCTCCTAACAAGACAGTCCTAACAGGGTTCAAGGAAAGGTTTATCTATGCTTCCAATTCAGCCATACAAACCTGTGAAATAAGGCAGCCAAAGAACCAAGTTAGCAGAGCTCAAGCTTTATAGAAAAATCCAAAGCAAACATGAGTAACTTTAGATCCTAAGCCTTGTTAATTTATCGATTTTGATTTTCCAAGGCGAAGGGAAAGGAAAATTTGTTTGCCCAAGGAGAGGCAAGGAATTATTGATTTTCTTAGACAAATGGGGCTGATATTAACGCAACAACCCCTTAGAAGAGCCGAGAAGCTCCAGATCTTCAATTTAGATGCAAACAAGTAACCAAAGTTCATTTAGAAATCAAATTGATGGAAGGAGATCCAATAGGGGCTAGTGGAGCCCTCTCGAAAATTCCTCTAAAGATCACAATATGGCAGCCCTTTGGAAGTGGGTTGAGTGAATACAAGCTATGAAACAAACCAAAACATCAACAAGTTACCTCCACCAACAGGCAAGAAATGTGAAAAATCCATGATTGCAATAGCTGGAAACTATTCTCCTAGCTGATGCAGTTTATTTGTCTTCAGTTAATTAAATTAATGACAAATAACGAACAACTCTCTACTGCAATCTTCACAATAAAAATAAATACGTTGCGGAAAATAAATTGGAAGCTAAGAAATTCATATACACAATTAACACAGTTATTTTGGACTAATGTCCCTGTAAAAATCCTACAGGGAAAAACCGATGTAGCAGATGAGGGTTTATTTTATTATTATGCAATAGTAAAATTTGAGTACACTAATCTGGATGCCTTATTGGCAATCCTCCAACAAATAATCTGGGCAAATAATTTGAAGAAAAATTATCACTTCTGCAGAGTACCTCAGCCTCTTTTTGGCTTGCTCGCAATGCCTTTTGGCTACTCGCTCTGTGGGCTTGCGCAAGTTTGGACGACCTTTGAAACTGCTTCCAACTAGGCCGTCTAGCCTCCAGCCATTGGAAAAATTCGCTTTGCCTTTCTGGAGACTTTCTTGACCTCTGGCAACTGAAACCAATTCCTCCTCGCAATTCACTCAACTGGATTGCCTAACTCCCACTTCCTGAAGGATTTCTTTGCAAAAAATCTCGACCTCCCTTATCTTGTCTCTTCGACAATGGAAAACCACTGGGAAATTCCTTCAAAATTTCTCTCTGTTGCTCCCTCTCTCTCTCGCTCTCCTTCTGGCTCGAATTATTTTCCTTGTTGAAGTTGCAACTTGATAGCTCGACCTGCCAAGGAAACTTACATTCGACATCTGTGTCCCCCCTCATCCCATCGATCTTCTCTTATAATCTCTAGCTGGAGTCTCAACAACCATGATTAGATCCTTATCAATGGCTGAGATCATCTTAGACTTTATCCATGTGAGTCTGTAGAGCATTCTCGATCATCCTCAATTAATTCACATTAATTAATAGATTTCCCTAAATTAGACTTGGGCATTTTTTAATCATCGATCAATTAATTTAATTGAGTGGTCTCTAGGTGTTTTCTCCTAAAACTTTTTCTACGTTTTGGAGATTTCATGTTCCTTAGTCTCTTAGACATAAATCGAGACTAAAACACTTGTCCGATGCTACAAAACTAACACTCCTTTTAGTGAGGAAGGTGTTCTCTCTCTCCACTACTATACTGTCCTACACTTGGACTATCCTGCATTGCTAATGTTTGACTAACTTCCTCCACTTCTCCAAGCTGATCATTCTTCTTGTCACTAATAATCATTGTGAAGAGAAAGTTGCCCATCACGCTACTGCGCTAACTCTAAACTACTCATATGGCTGCTGCGACTGCTCTGTTGCTACCTCTGCACTATTGCTGTAACTACTGCAATAATGAGTTTGATCTCTTCAGATCCTGAAGTGCTAGCTTCCATAGGGCTGCTCCCTTTGAAGCTAGACTTCCTCTGAGTCTTGATCTCCCTATGGGAAATATCTTTGCTCCCTCCTGACAACTCACACTGTCTTGCTAACTGTGTAGCTCTGCGTTGGGAATCTTTTGGCTAGAACTACACCTGAAATTCACACTGCCTATGTCACTGCAACTAGTCCTGCAACTGTCTGTTGATCATCTGACTGCAACCAACTCTGCTACTGTCTATCTGATTGCATCATGTTGAGACGGTGTTACTGCAACTGTCTATCGAGCATCTGACTGCAACTAGTTCTTCTAACACTGTATCCTGCCACTGAACACTGTGGGCCCCTGTAGCAACGATAGTGATCCTACTGCAACAATTGGAAATGATCAACCTGATCTCCTTGCTGCATTTGGATCCTGCCCAACTTGACATGCTCAGGTATCAACCTCCTCCTCCACCTGGAGATATGTCTGCTATCAGTGCAAACTCCTCCAATCTGATGATTAGCTCATCAATATCTGCCGATGCTACTGTTTGGTCTTGCTTCTCTTTCTTGTCCTCCTTCATTTGAGGACACTAGGTGATATAGTGGCCATACTCACCACACTCGAAGTACTTGATTTTCGACAAAATTTTCTTCTTCCTCTCGCCTCCTCCCGAGCCTTGTCGTTGATTGGGACCTTCCTTCACCTTTCCCTTGCCTGCAAGGGTCACATTCTCCTCATCCTCCTCCTCCTTCGGTTCCTCGCTGCTGTTGTTGATAGAACCATTCGCAAGGATGAGTCTCATCTCCTCCAAAGTGAAATCACTCCACAAATGACCCCATCCAGGTTGCGTATCTCACCCAAAAATAACTTGGATGAAAGTATGCCACTCCTTGGTGAAACCATTGGGAGCTGTTATGACTAGCTCGCTATCTGATGGTTTTTCTCCAACGACTGCAAGTTCATCTCTGACATTTTGAATCCTGGTAAGGTAGGGCATAATGCCTTCTTTCTTCTACATTCTAGTGGTCCTCAGCTTCTCCTTGAGAATCATCTTCCAATTCTTCGATGGATTCTCTTGCAGCTTGACTACGACATCCCACATTTCCTTTGCTGTGTTTAATGTAGCAACATGCAGAATGATATGATCCCGAACTCCATCTTGGATCATCCTCTTATCCTTGGCCATCTCTTTCTTGTACTTTGCTTGTTGTTGAGGATCTGCTGGTATGGCAGTAGTGTTCTCCACATACTCCTTCAAACCATACTCATTTAACAGGAACGACATTCTAGCCTTCCATATGCCAAAGTTAGAGGCTCCGTCTAGTCTTTCTTGATTCTTGAAACCTGCTGTGGCCATCTCTGCAAAACTCAAATAAGCTGGCGGTCAATAACCTTTCTCTTTCTGACAAATCAATTTGGCCTCTTCTACTATTCACACTCCTACTAGAATGCACAAATCTCTTCCTACACTCACTATAGAGATCCTGCACTAGCTTCCAGAACACTTCCCTGAATTCACATTGCCTGCAATATCACTAGGCATCTTGCATTCGCTGGACTGACTAGTCTATACGACCCTTTTATGCTGGAAATCACGATTTTCTTTGCTGCACTGGAAATCTGGAAACCCTCTGAGAGTTCTAAAAATGATCTCATTGTGTGTTTTTCTCTTCCTGCCCTACACAGATGTGCAATTGTTGCAAATCTTTGTGCCCATACCTGATAGATTTGCTATTCGATCTAGAAATCAAACCCTCTACCTCTGCAATTCGCTCCACTAGCTTGCCTGTGCAAATCTGGAGAGATTGTGCTCAGATCTCCCTATGAAACTACACGAATATGCTTCTCTTGCTTCTAAGCTTCATATCTGATCAACACGCTCTGATACCATGTGAAAAATCCACAATTGCAATAATTGGGAACTATTCTCCTAACTGATACAATTTATTTGTCTTCAGTTAATTAAATTAATGACAAATAACGAACAACTCACTATTGCAATCTTCACAATAAAAATAAATATGTCGCGGAAAATAAACTAGAAACTGAGAAATTCATGCACACAATTAACATAGTTCTTTTGGACTAGTGTCCTCGGAAAAACCCCAAAGGGAAAATCGGTGCAGCAGATGAGGGTTTTTTTATTATTATGGAGCAGTAAAATTTGAGTAAAATAATCTGGATGCCTTACAGGAAATCCTTTGACAAATAAATTGACCAAATAATCTGGAGAAAAATTCTCCCTTCTGCAAAGTAGCTCAGCCTCTCTTTGGCCTGCTCGCACTGCCTTCCGGGTGCTCGCTCTACTTTCCTGCGCAAGTCTGGACGGTCTTTGAAACTGCCTCCAATTGGGCAGCCTAGCCTCCTCCTACCACTAGAAAAATTCGATCTACCTTTCTGAAGACTTTCCTGATCTCTGGCAATTGAAACAAATTCCTCCCGACAATTCACTCAACTGCACTAGCTAACTCGCACTTACTGGAAGACTTCTTTTCAGAAAAACTCGACCTCCCTTTTCTTGTCTCTTCAACAATAGATAACCATTGGGAAATTCCTCCAGATTTTTTCTCTGTTGCTTCCTTTCTCTGTTTCTCTCCTTCTACCTCAAACTCTCTTCCTTGCTGAAGCTGCAACTGGATAGCTCGACCTACCAATAAAACTCGCTCTTCACAACTATGTCCCTCTTCATCCCATCGATCTTCTCTTATAATCTCTCGTTGAAGCTTCAACGACTATGATTAGGTCCTCATCAACGACTAAGATCATCATAGACTTGATCCATGTGAGTCTCTAGAACATTCTTGATCATCCTCAATTAATTCCCATTAATTAATTGATTTCCCTAAGTTAGACTTAGGCATTTTTTAATTATTGATCATCCTCAATTAATTCCCATTAATTAATTGATTTCCCTAAGTTAGACTTAGGCATTTTTTAATTATTGATCAATTAATTTAATTAAGTGGTCTATAGGTGTTTTCTCCCGAAACCTTTTCTGGGTTTTGGAGATCTCTTGTTCCTTAGTCTCTTAGACACAAATTGAGACTAGAATACCTATCTGATGCTACAAAAACTAACATGAAAGATCACCTTTTGACCTCCAAAGTCTTTGATTTTATTAGAGAAATGGAAAGAGTGTAGAATGCAATAGAGTTTTCCCAAGAGTGAGCTTCTCAACCATGAAAATAATAAAGTCGAATGGGTCTCTTTATACACAATTGGGAGGAAATCCCAATGAAAGCAAATTAAACATGTGGCACAGTGGTGAAAATCCCAAGGAGGGTCAAATTCTCCATGTGTAACAAAGCCTGGCCAATTGGACTTTGAATTGCTATAGGTGTGGTCACAAATTGGTTGTCAAGTCTCCTTGCTGGTAGCGTGAATCCCCTTCCAGACCTGCGTTGGTTTGATTGCTAGCCAAGTGTATAGATGATTGAAGTGAATGGGAGACAAACTACCTCAAAATATGTGCATGACTGCCACATCAATTGACGTGTACAGGTTGGTGTGTATAGGATCTTGGATTGGGCCTGCGTAGGAGTGCAAATTACCAGCGTACTGTTGTATTGTATGGAGTGTGAATAGGTGTAAAGAAGACCTGAGATAAGGGGAGTTAACTCCCACATAAAACTCCAACCAAACTCCCACAAAAAATGCTTCCCAACATGTTGCTAACTCTGTGAGGAATCAAGAGGAAAACGACCTACTGAGTAGGCAAACTTGTGGGCCCATAACTAGCTATTAAATCGTGGCTAGCTTGGTTGGGAACTCAACCTCCACATGTGGGCTTCCAAGTCATCATTCACTTGGTCTTTGACTTCACTTTGAATTTCCATGTCATTTCCACTTGGTGAAATATTTGTTATGTCCATCTTTTAGTTTTTTCAATTTTTATGCTACTTTTTGCCACTCACATAAGAAAAGTGGGCCTTGAGGGGATAGAAACCAATTTTTGACCCTCAAAGTAGACCTTAGAAGAATGTTAGGATGGAGAGCATGATTTTTAAGTATTATTGTGCCCCTAACATCTTCTAGGCTCACTTGTTTACAATTTTATCAGGAATTTAATTAAAAATCTTGTCTTGTGGGAATTTTTAATAAATGAAAAAAATTCCAATAAAATCCTAATCAAATTTCACGACACTTTAGATAAGTCCTAGTATGGTAATATACAACGACTTTGGGCATTAGGATGGGTTGAAGGCTCAATCATCAAGTCATCATTCCGACTTTGGAGGTGTGCGAGTGAAAAAATTCAGCTAGTTATTCATCACTACAAAGCGAGAATAATTAGCTAAGAGACCACAAAGGCCCTACCTCTACTCAAGCTGAAAAGATCTACAAATCAAAGTAACTTGAAGTCTACTCATCCAAGGGAATCAAGATCAAGGACATTGTCATCATCATCAACAAGGACATTGTCATCATAATCAAATGTTCTAAGGTGATCTCCCTCTCTTTGGAGCAAAAGGGTCACTCTTGAAGAAAACTATCTTCATCAAGGAGAAGTTTTCTATTATCTATATCATCATCAAATTCAAGGAAGCAACAAGGTGAAGAAGCATCTTCACAAGTAAGTATATTTATGTCTACGTCTAAATCTGTCAAAATGTCGTTTTGCAAGGAAAGCAACAAGTTGGTTGGGGATTCAAATTTTCTTGCATGGAAGAAAAGAATAGATCTGAATCTCATAAAAAATGAGGTCATGGAACATGTTAAGGGCTCAATCACCAAACCTCCAAAAGAAGATGCTCAAGCACTTTGCAAGATATATGAAAAGGGAAGTGAGGGCTCAAAGGATTCTCATAGAATCCATCAAGTATCCCCTCATTCCCTATTTATCTAAGAAACTTCAAAATAAATATATGAAAAACTGGTAGAGTTGCTTTCCGTAAGCATTGCAGGAGAAGTAATCTCGTTAAGACAAGAACTCTACAAGCTAAGGATATCAAAATAAGAAGGAATAGCCTCATACTTTATGAGGATATCTGAAATAAGGGATCAACTTCAAGATCTGGGAGAAATAGTGTTTGACAAAAATATGACTACCATAGTACTAAATGCACTACCAGAGGAATGGGGTAACTTTACATCAAGCATTTATGGGAAGAAGGAAGCTACTCCATTCAGGGATTTATGGTCACTATGCAAGATTGAAAAAACCAGGCTGAAGGCAAAAATTGATGTAGGATAAAGTGAGAAAAATCAAACATATGCTACAATGACAAAAAGAAAAGGAAAATTTGGTCCTCAGAACAAGAAGAAGAATAGGGATAGGTTCAATGCTATGGATGTCAAGAATATGGGCATTACAAGAGAGATTGTCCTAAACTCAAGAAGGACAATAACAAAAGGGGAAGAGAAGAAGCCCATATCACTGAAGAAGTGGAGGAATCTGAAAAGAAGAAATCCAAGAAAGAGGAAGTAAAAGATCTCTACTATGATTGAGATAGTTTTCCTCTCCCAATTCTTTTCAAGTTCTTCTGTTGTATAACTATCCTGGTAGAATTTACAAAGGAGCATGATAGGATGCACCATGGCATCATAGAAGCATTGAAAGAAAAAGCTTGTGACATCATCATAGAGAAGCATGAAAAATAGTTGAAATAGAAGTCACCTATAAAAGGAAGTAACTCCTGGGAAACCTCTTTAGAAGCATAAATGGTACTTATGAAAGAAGAAAATGTCATCTAGTACAAAGCTCATCATACATCATTCAAAAGGAAACAATTGCTGGATAAGGATACTCAAAATCCTTTGTTGGAGTCTTCATTAGATGATTCACTGATTAAAAGGAAGCAAGTGTTTCATCAATAATTCCAAGTTGTAGGAATTCATGGGACGATGGTATGATGTCGAAAGAAGTGAAGCAGGTCAAGGGATTGAAGTTCTTCTAATCAAGGAAGCTGCTGAAGGAAGTCTAGATGACCTAAAGGAAGAAATGAGGTATGTATGCATATATATTAAGTCATGTCATATGGTTGCAGATATTATGAATGAATGCTCTACTTCGGGAGCATGATCGGAAGAAAGGATCTCCCCCTTTGAAATGATTTAGGAAGGCATTGACTAGATGAAATCAACATAATATGTCCTCATATGAAATATAAGGTGGTTGACAAAATTAAAGGAACTCTGATTGGAAGTTCCTGGAAGAAAATATGTGAAGAAAGAAAGGAAGGGATCATGAACAATGAAACTATGGGGAAGGCAATCAACATCCAAGGACTGAAAGATTTGAGTATGATATCTCCATGAAAGATACGGAGATGAATTTTTGAGTTAGCACATGAAAATTTTGGAAAATGCAGCTTGTATGTTTAGTGTTTAACACAATGTCCATGAGGAGAAAGGATTGTATATACCCATAACTCCCAGTTTAGAAGCTCAATTTGGGTGTGGGTGAAGTCGTTGGAAGGTTAATCCAGAAGGAAATAATTTTGATGGCTTAGACACTGGACAATTTCTTTAGAATTCTTCGGAACTTCAGAAGAAGAAGAGACATATGACCTTTATTTGATAAAACACAAGAATGCAATCTGGAGATTTCTTTACATATTTCATATACAAGTGGAAACTGCTAGTTACACAGATCATCTAAATGACAATGTCTTAACACTAACCCTGATTTCTGGCTATTAAATCGTGCAGGATAGAAGAATAGGTGCAAGAGCACAATGAAAGTGCATGAATGAATGCAAGTAATGAAGATATTGGATATAGGAGCTGAAGTTGAGCTAATGGCTATATATCAACATGAATAACAGGGATCGGTGATTGGGTGATATGGGCTGCATAGAGGACAAATACCCAATGTACCCAATATTAAACGAGAATGGTCTAGAATTACCACTGATCATAAGGTAGAGACAACAATATGGAGAGACTGTTGCAGAATATAAATATTGCAATTTTCATATTTGATGCCCGATGAGTTCAATGCGGGCCTGTTTATAGGCTTTTAGGAGACCTAGTAAAGTTAATGATATCCACCTCTGTTCATATTACCATATGCTTAATACAATACATCATCACCAATCTAATATTATCTACTTTTTATTACAAAACCTTCTATTATGATCTCTTGTGACTCAATCTAACCTGTCATAACAAACTGTTTTATTAACTTGTTTTGATCATAGCCCTAATGAGGACTAAGAAGAGTCATTGTTGAGATTCAATAGAAAATTTCCATTTATCTATTGAGAGGCCTTTTTTAATATCTCAAGATACAAATTGTAGCTAGAAGTAAATAGAGTGTTGTATCATAGTCATATGCTAGTGCCTATTGGGAAAATACTTGGATGAGTATGAAATAAACTACGTATTAGATTCCTTTGTATCGAAAAAGTTTTCAAGACATGGGGTATTTTATATTGTTTTCCACTTTGTTATCTGCTTGTTCTTTGACACGTCTAGATACATGAGAAATTAGACATACGTACTTGTAGTACAAGCCCTTGCTTATGACACAAAGATTTGACCACAAATAAAGGAGGCTAGCAAAGGGTATGATGGTTTAATCAATGTAGTATCCATGTTACTGTCCATCACTTGAATTTTATGCCCTGCACACTTGTTGGAGCTTAGTGAAAGGTATGAGGGGATCTTTGTTTTGAGGATGCTTTAAATTTCATGCAGATCACTGTAATTTTGATTGGAACAACACGGATTCTTAATGCCTGGTTGTTCTGTTGCCATGATATTTTGTAAATCACCTAAGAACGTCTGTTTGCGTCCTGCCTATCATAGACATTATAGGACAAAATTTGATGATAACAACAACATGCACAATGGAGTTGTTATGCACTTTACACTTCAAGCCATAAATTGAGGACAAAAAGAAGATTTTGCCCATACTATTTATTATATAATATATTTTGTCAACAATAAGACTCATTTGCTGAAATCCTTTACCTGATTCTTTTGGGTGCAAGTCTAATAAAGTTTTAACTACATTTGAATGTGTAGAAACAAGAGAGTGTCATTTATCATTGAAATGTAATCTGAAGGATCTTTTTCCATCTTATGTTGTATTTCTAAGGCTATTATGATCTATTAAGGAGGCATTTAAAATCTAATTGAGGAGGCATTTAAAATCTAATTGTTCTTTCTTTCTGTTGGTTTAATGAATCTACATATTTTTCTTGCTTGGAATAAAGTTTATTCTACCATGGTGTGTAGCTTTTGTACCATAACTGAGAAAGTCAAGGAGAACATGGTACATGATTATAGACATTTCTTGGTTTGAAATTAATGTATCTAAAATGTTACAGGACTTCTATCCAGAGCGCTTAGGGAAGGTGTACCTTATTAATCGACCATACATATTTTGGGCAGCATGGAAGATAGTTTCTCCTTTTATTGACAAAGTAACAAGGCAAAAGGTAATTCAACCTCAAATAGTAGATAACTGAAATGACTGTGATGTTATTGCTTAACTTCCTTACTGTTTCTTTCACTGCTTGAAGACACTTGAAATCAGGTAGATATGTAGCAACTTGCAATCAGTTGGTTGCAAACAATTGAAGTTCATAATGAAAATATTACTATCACAGTACACATTAATTCATTAAAATAAAGCTATGTTACCGGATCTGCCTATGAAAGATCCAGATGCGGATCAGGATAAGGATTTGATAGGATCTTCGGATCTGCCTATGAAAGATCCAGATGCGGATCAGGATAAGGATTTGATAGGATCTTTCCTAGATCCACTTGTGGCCCAAAAGCCCTAAATTTTGTCTATAAAATAGCCCCTCCCCCATTCTAAACCATAAGAATTTGTGTTTTGGACAGTTGTCTGTATTTCTGAGTTTGTTAGGGCAATTTGGAGTGAAATATATTTGAAGATCTATGTTTCCTATTTTTCTAGTTCATGGTATATATATATATCCGTGGAAAGTTTCCTTGGGGAAATTCTCTAGGCACTTTCTCACATTTCATGAATGACATCCAAGGAAATGCTGGTGGTGGGACACATGTATACCTAACCTCAAGAGACCTAGGTAGATTCAATGTTGTGATTTCCTTGGCCATTGTGACTTTGGCATGGGAAGTCAAACCACTTGAACTAACCTACTCTCTCTCTCTCTCTCTACACACACACTTTCTCACATTCCATGAATGGCATCTAAAGGAATTGCTGGTGGTGTCTACACACTCACACACACACACTCTTTCTCACATTCCATCACTGGCATATGAGGGAAATGCTGGTGGTTAACAACATGTACCCCTAACCCTAGGGGACGGAGGTGGATTCAACCTCATGACCTCCTTGGCCATTATGGCTTTGTCATGCTGAGTCAAACCACTTGAGCTAACCCACCCTTGGCTATATGTGTGTGTATAATCCAAATGGGTTGTTGATTTTTACATGGCCTTCTATACTGGAAATTATTGTTGATGATTTTGATCTTTTTCACATTCTTATTCATTATTCCATCATTCAATAATTAAGTAGAAGACATCAACCATATACATTTAAGATAGTAGGATAAAAAACTTAAAAAGAGACAACCAAACAAGAACACAAGAAATTTACCCTGGGAAAATTCTCATTTGGAATAACCCAACAACCTTTTTCAATAGAGAATTCTTCAATTCAACATAGATACACCTAAGTCATTAACTAGGTCAAACCTAGTCCATCCTCCTAGTTAAGTCAACTGGTCCATGCTCTAGTCTATCCTTCTTCTTCACTAAGAAATTCGTCCTCAAAATCTTGCCTTAGCTATGCAAGATATCATGCCTCAGTTGTATAAGCTTCTTGCATCAGACATTGAAGCCTCTATGCATCAGACTTCGCTCCTCCTTTTTGCCTCAGACATACCCTATCTGCTACCTAAGAGATCCCTTCACTGGCTACCAAAAAATTCTGACTATTTCTACCTCATAGTGTGAATTATCTACCTTAGAAATGTGAGTTATCTACCTCAGAAATTGCGATCTATCTGCCTCAGATCAATGAGCTACTTGCCTCAGATGAGAGATATGAATTGGTGCACGAGAGAGGTCGAATGCCTCTTATATATATACCTTTTGGTGGATGAATGGGTGTGTCTTTCAACTGAGCCAACTTGTACATTTGAGAAGGTCGACCTGACTAGGAGGAGGCCGACTTCACTATTTTGGAGCCAAAAACTTTAATTTCAAAGTTTCAAATTTCTTTCTTTTGAAAGTCCAAATGGGACTTGACACAAAATATTTTTCTTTTGACTCGTAGCATTTAAAATATGCTTTACAAGTTCATTAATGAATCAAACATACATTATGAAGATCGACCAAAGTTACAAAAATCAACAGTCCTTCTTAACTAGGGAGGTATTCATAATTACTATCTCAATGTTCTCATGTTGACAACATTTGTCTATGAAAAGGTTATAACAAATTATCATCAAACTTGTCAACGTCTCTGACATTATCAACTGATATCTTCTACTATCAACATTTGTTAGTGGCCATATCCAGGGTGGTACCAAGCCCAAGGCATTATGATTAACATATTAGAACTCACTCCTCCAGAGTGATCATTCCTCAAATCTCAATGCCTCTCACTAAGCCAAAATGTTGAGATCTCAACTAGCAAGCACTCACTAACCCTTCCTGGTGAGCACTCTAGGCCAAGACCTCACTCAACCCTTCCTAGTTGGTGATCGAGTCTAGATGTTGAAGGACCTCACTACACGCTTCCCTGGTGTGTGATTGGGTCCAGGACCTCACTACACCCTTCCCTGGTGTGTGATCGGTTCCAGAGACTGAAGGACCTCACTACACCCTTCCTTGGTGCGTGATCGGGTCCAAGACCTCACTACACCCTTTCTTGGTGTGTGATCGGGTCCAGACCTTACTCAACCCTTCATGGTGAGTAATCGGGTCTCCTCACCGAGAGGCACTCACTTTACCCTACTTGGTGAGCACTCTGGGCCTCTTGGACCATTCTCCCCATCGGGAGAATGCCCATCCATGCTGGTATCAACTTAGCACTCCCTCTCAACGAGGGGTAATTTGCAAAAGCCCCAAGTTGTCTTTGAAGTACACAAACTTCTCTCTGGGCAACGAATTCATCAAGATATCCGCTGTTTGCTCATCAATGGAGATGTACTCGAGCCTTAGGACTCTTCTTGCAACACGTATTGGTACTAGATCTCAAGGTGCCCTGACTTGTCATCCTGTTGTCACCTGCACCTGATCAACCAATCCTGCAAGTTGTAGTCTTACTACTTCATAACCCATCTTTCACACTGCAACATACTCGACCTTTGAGTGCAACAGATGTCTGCTTCTTTCTTATCCACGAGATTGGAGCCTAATTAGAAGCGATATACAAACTCTCTATGTTTTCAACACTCCTTGCCCAATTTGAATTTTTGTAGTTGTACATCTCTGTTTGAGACATCTCTCAACCCATAACTGACTGTACCATGACCGACCGTACCATGTTGGTACTTCAACACATGTTGAGCTATATTCTTTGGCTCAACCATAAACTGATCTGCTTCCTTTATTTGATTCATCATCCTAACTGGGTATTCTTCCTGAAACAAATATTGCCATAGTATTCCTGATTTGCGCCCTTTGTCATTGGTGCTATCAACTATCTAGTCAAGATCCTTCATTTGAGGCCAACTCCTTCTAAAGTTGAGCAAGGGGTTCTGGAGAAGCCTTGAATTCTACCTCTAGAGCAAATTTTCTATTCAATGCAACTTCTTTTTGACACACGAGCTCCTCTGTTTTCGACAGAGAACAAATCACATAGGATCAACCTTGATCCATATATTTCAGAGGAGTTTGTACAAAGCCTTCCTTCTACTTACATGTATAAGACTTCTTCATGTACCTCACTAGCTTGAGGTAGTTCTTATGCACACTTCTTCTTTCATTGAGGAAGATGATCTCTACATCCATCTGATGTAGTTTTTAATAGAAATCACAAATAAATATCAACATAAGTGTACTTGACAAAATGTCCCTTCATAGTCTTTTTCCCTCTTACTGAGGTAATTCTTCGCTTTGTACCATCCAATCATACTTTGTCTTAGAAGTGACCATTGACTTCATAGTCTTTTTCCCTTTTACTGAGGTAATTCTTCGCTTTGCACCATCCAATCATACTTTGTCTTGGAAGTCACCATTGACTTCTTTTCGGCATAGATTGAGGTATTCTTCCATCTTGTTGATCTGTTTGCTCCCTTTGAATCCAGATCTCATCTCTCATCACAACTCCATGCTTTTGGGAGAGTCCTCTTGTCATTTCTTTGTTTTGTTCTTCCATTTGCTACTAAAGCTTTGGCAGCCTTTATTATGTATCTGCAATTCTCATTAGGAGGCCAAGGAAGAACAATCACAACCAAGCAAAGAATTTAAAAGACAAGGGATTAAAACAACAATAGCAATAATTAATTAAGAGAGATATAAAATACTTACCTTTGAGAAGAATGTCAGCTCCCTCTTGACCTTTGGACTCCTTGTATCCATTTGCAACTTTATCAGCTTCATCTACATCATCATCACGGTGTCATTTCTTTCTTGTAAGATCTAGGGTTTCTACTTTCAGCGGAAACAACCAATCCTAGGAATTTCTTATTCAAACCCCTTGGCATCATAGGGTTTACAAACCCTAAATATGACATGTTGTCTTTGTCATAGATCAATCAATCTTATTCAGTTAAATTGCTTGACTTCTTCAAAACATTGTAGCAACAATTCTTGCAATGTACAAGGAGTAAATAATTCCAATGTTCAAATATCCGTCATACTTGAGTATTGCCTCAATATTACTGAATTTTAGCCTTTCAACTTAAACCCATAAATTCTACCAATTACTTGTGCCTCTCGAGAGACCTTTTTGTGCTTAAATTTGAAAAAGGACATGGCCTAAGATGATCGTATATGACTATGTTCTGCAATATTTCCAAGGAAGGCATTCTAAAAACTTGGTACATGTAACTTTAGGTCTTCAAAGATTTGATACATGCAAGGTCATCTTCTTGAGAATACCTTTTGCCTTTAAAACTTGAAGGAGGACTTGACCCTTTTATCATAATTTTGTCATGTTAGTAATTTCACAGGTCTCAATGATGTCATTTCTCCTTGCCATATCAATTTATCAAGGGATGGACTCCTTCATGTTTGTCCTCAAGGAATCGTACATAAGATATGTCAAGACAATGTTTCCAAACAGGATGACTGAGATCTTTAGAATTATGACAATACATGCCTTATATGTCAATCTTTAGATTTTATTGCAACGCGGATCTCTAGCCTTCTGGTCCTCATTATAAAGACAAGATTATTTAGGCAGAGATGCATAGCAGATCCATGAGGATCACAAAGATACATAACAATACCAGACAGGGAAGTTCCGAAATCAATCAGGTTGGCTTTCTGCAATGCATTTTGACTTTCTTTTATGTATAGAATAAAGACCCTTTTAAGTTGACATCAAATTGACTTCTGAATTGATTTAAGGATTTAGCTACTTCAGAAGACTTGCTCTACAGTCACAAATTCTGAGATCAGGATATTAATCCTTGTGATAATTCGAGCTCCTGTTTAATTTAGTTTTTCAAAATTGTGACAATAGAGGTCGGCTACTGTGGATATAATTCTTGAGATCACACTTAGTCTCTGTTCAAGCTTCTGAAGTTATGATAGAATCGCAAGACTTGTGGCCATGAATTCTTCTTGAGGGCATGGGTAGGCTTCGATGATGTCTGCAAGAGTTTGATCAAAACATGGGAGGGTAATTTTTGAGAATAATTTGTTTTCTTCAACCGATCCTAAACAAAGGGTTCGATCCCTTTGAGATAACTTATTAAGGATTCCTTATAAGGTTTTGACCTTTTCAAGGTTTGAGTCATTCGACCAACTGAGGCCCTTGGTAATATATGGAGGTCGTTTGACCTAATACAAAAATTGGAAACCTTATCCATATGATCTCAGACGAGGTAGGCTCCTTCTGCAATGATTTTTAAACCTCTGCAATTTGCATTTGAATGGTTCGACCTTACCTGGGATTTCAGATTAGGGCTTCTTTCAACCCTTAGTCATATCCTTTCTATTGACTGTAAATTCTCTGCGGACATTTGAGAACCCTTTTGTTGCCTTATGATCTTGACATGAGGCCTTCTTGGTCAACTTGAGGCTGCAGCAATTCTTGAAATTTCGGCTCTTGAGGTTTAGGGCTTTCCGAGATTCAGATACTGAGATTTGACCTACTGAAATTTGACCTTCCGAGGCATTCGGTCTTCTAGGAATTTTAGGCTACCATACAGACTTACTGAAACTTGAAAGGATTCTATCAAAGACTTGGCTTGATCTTTAGTGCTGCTCTTCCACCCATGCTCTGATACCATGTTGATATATTGATAATTTCTTTTTGATAATTTTGATCTTTTTCACATTCTTATTCATTATTCCATCATTCAATATTGCACATAAGACATCAACCATATACATTTAAGACAATAGGATCACAAGTATATAGCCACACAAGAACACAAGAAATTTACCTTAGGAAAACCCTCATGGGTAAAACTCAACAATCTTTTTCAATAGAGAATTCTTCAACTCAACAGAAGACACATCTAGGTCAATAACTAGGTCAAACCTGGTCCATCCTCTTAGTCAAGTCAACTGGTGCATGCTCTAGTCTATCCTTCTTCTTCACTCAGAAATTCTTCCACAAATATGCAAAGATATCACGCATCAGATGTACATGGTTCTTGCCTCAGACATGGAAGCCTCTATGCCTCAGACTTCGCTCCTCCTTTCTGCCTCAGACATACCCTATCTGCTGCCTCAGAGATCCCTTCGCTGGCTGCCTCAGACTTCTGACTTTTCCTGCCTCAGAGTGTGAATTCTCGAGTAAGAGACTAATCAATTACCAAATCCTCTGGGTTACAATAAATAAAAAATAAAAAATTAATCCTTATATAATTCAAAAACATAAAAATAAAAAAATTATGATATAATAATATACCACTCATAATTATTATTAACTAACATGATATATATATATATAATCAAACAACAGATATACCCCATATGTATATCATTCATTATCCCATGCCTCCTATATATAATCAATAACACATTAGAAATAGAAAATACATACTATGACATACAACCCTTGTGTATAATGACATATTATAAAACAATTATAAATATTAACATATACCTCATATGTTAATCAGGGAACATATTATAAAAGAAAATATATATGATAACATACAACACTTATACATCATAACACGTTAGAAAACAAATATAAGCCTTTAACCCATATTCCATAGTGCATTTTTATATACATTCTAACAGTCCATTGATATAAATTCCATATATTCCACTCCATGCCACAAAGTTGATCTTCTCTCCGGTTGGGATGAATTGTGTTGAGCATCACTTTGAATCTGATACCATATATTTGCAAGTGTCGTGGATCCTTTTTTTCAATGGCTAAAGGTGGTAACATAATATTATGTCTCAAAGGAGAGATCCTATTTAATCAATCTCCATCATATTTTGGAGGAGATAACACATTCAAATTTATTTATTACTGTACTTACCTCTGGATTGATTTCAACAAAAAATTTAATTAGGAGGATTGCAGAGAGAAGAGAATTTTAGGAGGGTGGAAAGCATTATATGCTCTTCAAAACAAATGTAGAGAGGCAGAGTTATGGGATTGGAAAATGACTAAAGTACTTTTTAGACTCGTAGTTTCTCCAGTGATACTATATGGGTGTGAATTATGGGCTAGTAGTATCCCCGTCTCAAAATGGAAACAAATTGAGAAAATCCAAAAATGCTTGATCACAAGCAAGTTCAAATAAAAAGTTTTGTTCCTTATGAGATAAGGTTGAGTGAAATAGGAGCAACTCCCATCGAAGCAATTTCTATGGTGTGTCTTATAATATATCTAAAAAGAATTGAGCAACTGGGAGTAGGTAGATGGCCTAAAGTTAACTTCAATGAAGGCATGAGTGAAAGAAAGAAAACATGGATGAGACAAAACAACAAATGGATGCAAAAATGGGATATCTATGTGAATACTTGTATCTCAAATAGCTAGGAGTTAAAGAATTTTGTTATGGAGAAGTTTCATAAGCATGTATGGGGAAAAGAGTTGGGCAAAAAGAAGAAGTACTATGTTGAGGAATTCAACCCCACTTGTGATCTCCAACAAAAAGAGTACATTGGAGTTAGAATTTCGTGGAGAGCAAAGATTCTTAGTCCTCAATTAAGAACTAAATTGCATCAACTTTGGTGTGAAACAGACCAGTGGAAAAGACCTAAAGAAGCTGGGGAAGAACGGGTGTGTACTTTTTGCACTTCTGGGGTAGTGGAATCGGAAAACATTTCATTTTAGAATGTGATGCTTTCAAAGACATCAGGGACAGTTATGGCAATATGTTAGTATCTGCCCCTTGGGATTGTCTTTTCAACAAGGGGACTGTTAGAAGATTGGTCCAGCTCATCATCAATTTGAATAAGAAAATTATTGAATTGCAAAAGGCGAAAGATAGGGTGGTTGGGATCCCATAGACTATTTTTAGTCTCGTGCATTAAGAAGTCAATACTAGTAGGATTAGGGTTAGATTTCTCTTTGTTGATAATTACTTGTGAATTATGTTGGCCTCTTTTACTTATTTGTTATATTATCTTTCATCAAGCAATTACCAAATTATGTGTGCACGAAGATCACAAAAAACACAAGACACAAGATGTAGCCACTCTGCTAGGTCAAAACCCTTATCTAGGGGAAAACCCAATGAAAAATATCTTCCTTTAATAGTTTTCCTTGAGACTTTTCAACCTAGACAAAGACCTCCTCCACACCAAGCCAACCTCTCCTTCTTTGATCCAACCTTCGACCTAGCAACAACAACACTTCGACCCGAGCAACTTCAACTTGGCAGCTTCCAACATCAGCGTAGATTTCCTTGTAGATTCACAATGCATGTAATGTACTAAAACACAAGACAAGAATCTACTCTACTCTTTACAGCGGAAACCAATGATCGATGAAGACAATAATCAACAAGGGGAAGATAATCAATGTCACATAACACAATATTTATGCGGGGAAAGCCACAACTCAAAACCCCTACTATCTATATAGCATTAATCAGAAATCTGAGTGAAATACAAAGCTTGTTCTCACTAGAACAATTCCTGCACAAATATAATCAACTCTCTACTCACAAGCTAGCTCAAGCCAAACCTTAGCCTATTTTGCTGCTCTCCAAGCCCCTATTTCCTTGCATAATTCCTAGAGGAATTAGGCTCTATTTAATGAGGAAATCCTTCTTCCATAACTGCACAATCCAAACTGAGGTCCTTCATTTATTGCATGCATGATCTGTACAACTCGGAAAATCATACAACTGATATTACTCTATCCCTGCACTCTAGTATCAACTGGGTCTTCCTCTGAACTAACATGCATGAGTTATTCTTGAGTGAATCTCCAGTCAGCTGGAGTAGCACTAAGGATGCACTCATTAATAGATCTCTACTAGTTCCACCAATAGTTAGAACTAGTTTAACTGTCTATAGCTCAGTTTGACTGGCTATAACTAATTACAACTCAAATAAACTCAATCTGGACCCCTAAAACTTAGGGATCATACTTACATGACTCCAGATAGACTTCCAACTCAAAATTCTTAAGCTAACTAAGTCAACTTAACTTAGTTAACTATTACAAGTTGCTATTAGAAAATAATTACAATTTAATTCAAGGACAAATTAAATTGGATTTTCTAGATGCTATTTTTAACATTTCTTGTTTGCTATTTTAAAAATTCAGCAACAACTTCGACCTTGACTACGAGACTTCGATCTCCCAAACCAAACCATAAGGGGGGAGAGAGAGAGAGAGAGAGAGAGAGAGAGAGAGACCAAAACTTCGATTTTCTTCTTCCCGTCCTCCTTGACCAAACTCGTACTCCTTTTAATCCCTTTCTTCAACTTCACACTTCTTCCCAGCTTCCAACTTCCAGCTTTAGATATCGAACTATGCTTGGGAAACTGAGATGCTCAAATGAAGTCGAATTACCTTGTATATATAGCCTTCCAATGAGGTTGAATTGCTTTCCTTGAGGCCGACTTGGTGTGGAGGTCACATAATTCATTTTTGACTTAAAAATAATTCTTTTTACATTGTTTGAAAGCACAAGAAGGGTCTCATAAAATATACAATGACTCTAATGACTCTTTATTAATCCTAGGAGTCCATAATGGGGACTTTGACTAATAAAATGATGACCCAAGCATGAAACCCATGCTTTAATAAGTCATTTTAACAATAATAATCTTTTTTTTGACAAATAAATTTTATGAAGGCCGAACCTAGTTACATTTCTCAACACTCCCTCTTAACTAGGAAAGTATCCATACAGACGATCTCAAACTATATGAACTATGAAGAGTTTAGGCACCGCAATGCTATGGACTAGATTCCTGACCACATAAATCTATCCAAGGTTTGTCTTTAGTTTAGGCACCGTAATGCCACAAACTAGATCCTTGACTAGGGCAATCTATCCAAGTGGGACTAAGATGGACTAAGCTTTCAGTCTCTCTAGGTACCATTAAGCTTACTTGCTAAGCATAAACCCAAGAATTTAGGTGCATATCTGAGGTCAGAGCTCCATGACTAACGCCACCCTCCCTACTTCAGGAACTAGACAACACATAGTGCCGACCAAATGTCCTCCCAGGCAATGTGTCTCACACACAAGGCCTCAACAAATCTCTTCCAAACTTTTATCATCATCAACAAAATCAACAATATCAACCAAACCAAGCATGCTTCTAAAATACTCAATTTTCTTATTAGGAAGAGACTTTGTTAGTATATCAGCCACCTGATGGTCTGTCGGGACATACTATAGCTTCATGATCCCATCCTGCACCAAGTTCCTAATATAGTGGAACTTATTGTTGATATGCTCTGTATTGGCATGAAACACAAGATCTCCAGACATCTTGATAGAAATTTTATTATTACAATTAATCACAGTAGGATCTAGAGGCTTCTTGAACAAATCTGTCTGAAGCTTCCTCAACCATACAACCTCCTTTCCTACTTCACATGCAGCCATGTACTCTGCTTCAACACTAGTCAAAGCAACGTGATCTTGCTTTCTACTCATCCATAAGATCATGGTAGATCTCAAACTAAAGCATCCTCCGATAGTGCTACTTCCATTAGTCCCACTGGCACCCTAATCTGAATTTGTAAGACAATCAACTCGACTTCCTTGCTATTGTACTTTAGGGAGTTATGTATCATACCACGAAGATATCTCAATATATGCTTGACAACTATCTAGTGATCACAAGTAGGCTCCAACTGAACTGATTGAGTATGTTCACAACAAAACATATATCCGACCTAGTAATTGCCTGATACATCAGAGAACCCACCAACTGATGATAGGAGGTAGGAGCTCTTTAACTTCTTGAGATTGGTGGTCATAGGAGTAGTCATGGGCTTGGAATCCATCATCCCAAATTTCCGCAACAAATTGATGATGCACTTTCCTTGCCCCCAAATATATCCCCCCCAAGGATTTTTTCCATACTTCCAGACCTAGGTAATAGTGCATCAATCCTAGATCCTTCATCTCAAATTCAACTGCTAGCGTCTTCTTTCATTCTTGTATTCTTCTCTTCACGAACCCAATTCTTAGAAGGTATGCATCCATTCTTGCATTCCATGCCCTAGGAACTTGCTTTAAACCATATTGGGCCTTCTTGAGTCTACAGACATGAGTGTCCCTGCCATTTACCTCAAAGCGTTCGGGTTGCTCAATGGATACTTTCTCATTGATGGTCCCATTTAGAAACGTTGTCTTCACATCCATTTGATGGATGTTCCATCCCATTGCGGCAACCAATGAAACCAAAGATCTAATGGTGGTATGCCTTGCAATGGGTGCAAAGGTTTCTTCATAATCTATGCCTTCCTTTTAAGAGAAACCCCTTGCAACAAATCTGGCCTTGTATTTATCTATGCTTCCATCAACAATGTGTTTGATCTTGTAAATCTATTTTGAGGTGACAACCAATTTGTCACTAGGTCTAGGAACGATTTCCCAAACCCCATTCTTCATGATGGATTGATATTCTTCTTGCATATCTTTCTTCCATACTTCTTGATGAACAACTTCTTCAAATGTAGATGGTTCTGCTTTGATTAGTCTTGTCATATATGCGGCATATCCAAAATATCTCTTCGGCCTTTTGCTTTCCCTAAAGTTTCGTTTCGCAGCTCCATGCCCTTCAACATCTCAAGAGTGGATTTTAACCAATTTGGCCTCTTCCTTGTGCTTGGTATGCCCACAGGTTGAATAGGCTCACTTGGTCCTTCTTCTTCCTCTTGAATTGTAGAAGGGTTGTCGGGTTGTACTTCTTCTTCTTCAAATATGGGTAGATCTTCGTCATTGGAGTCAATAGGAATATCCTTCGATATTTTGTAGGCTTGATTCTAGTCAAATATAACTTCCCTGCTTGCTTCAATGTGTATCCCTTCCTTGATGTAGATTTTATATGCCTTTGAGGAGAGACTATAACCAATGAAGGCCCCTTTGATGCTTGTAGAGTCCAACTTCTTTCGTTTGTCTTTTGGAACATGGATATATGCAAGACTCCCAAAGATTTAGAGATGGTCCACACTTGGCTTCTTTACTGTGAATGCTTCCTCGGGTGTCATATCATTGAGAATTCTTTAAGGATTTCTATTTTGAATATATACGACTGTCATTATTGCTTCTCCCCATAGAAACTTTGGCAAGTCTTGATCAAGTAGCATTGTTCGTACACCTTCTTCAATTGCCCTATTCTTTCTTTCGGCCACTCCATTTTGTTCGGGATAGTAGGGAACAATAAGCTCTCTCTTAATTCCTGCTTCTTCACGATACACAATCGATTCTTTAAAAGTGTATTCCCCACCATTGTTGGATCTCAAAGATTTTATGTTTCTTTCGGTTGGGGTTTCCACTTCACATCTAAACTCCTTGAATTTCTCAAATACTTCATCCTTTTTCTTGAGAAGATAGAGCCATGTCTTTCTATAGTGATCAACAATAAATGTTACATACTAAAGATGACCTCCAAGTGATTTGTCAGACATGGGCCCACACACATCAGAATGTATGAGGTCTAATATTTCTTTAGACCTTGTTTCACTATTTGAAAATGGTTTTCTTGTATGTTTTTCCAAAGATCATCCCTTGCAAACTTCTTCATTATCTTCTTTGATATCGGGGATGCCATGAACTAGATGTTTAAGAGTAGGAATGACCTTGTAGTGAAGATGACCATATCTTCTATGCCATAGCTCAATAGGAGATATTTCCATATGAACTAGGGCTTGAGGAGGTGGTGTAATGAATCTATACACACTTCCTTCACAAACTCCAATAACCCTAGCTTCATCAATACTTGAATCCTTTCCCCAAACCAAGACCTTTCCATCAACAAAAGCAACTCTATCCCCTTTATCTTCTAAGCAAGAAATTGAAAGCAAATTCTTTTTCAAACCTGGAACATATAGTATGTTGTTGAGATGTAGTTTTGCTCCATTCCCTAACTTCAAAGATGTTGATCCCAGGCCTCTAACAACATAACTTTTGTTGTCTCCCAATGCCATTGCACGGGAAGATGGTTCCTTTGATAGAATTTGTAGTTGCTTACTTTCCCCTGTCATATGCCTTGATTCTCCACTGTCAGTGATCCATGCATTATCATCATTACTTTAATTGCAACTAAGAAACGTTGACTCTTGATCTTGTTGAATAAGTAATAGACAATCTTCTTGATCCATCTTCTTGTAGAAGTGAATCCCATTCTTATTATAGAGGGAGTAATCATTTCCTTCAAGCCAATAAGGTGATCTTCAATCTTCTTCGACCTTAGCACTAATACCATGTTGAGAAATCAATACTAGTAGGATTAGGGTTAGATTTCTCTTTCTTGATAACTACTTGTGAATTATGTTGGCTTCTTTTACTTATTTGTTATATTATCTTCATGAAACAATTACCAAATTATGTGTGCATGAAGATCACAAAAAACACAAGACACAAGATGTAGGCACTCTGCTAGGGAAAAATCCCTATCTAGGGGAAAACCCAGTCAAAAATATCTTCCTTTAGTAGTTTTCATTGAAACTCTTCAACCTAGACAAAGACCTCCTCCACACCAAGCCAACCTCTCTTTCTTCGATCCAACCTTCGACCTAGCAGCAACAACAACACTTCGACCCTAGAAACTTCAACCTGGCAGCTTCCAGCGTCAACAACAACTTCGAACTTGACTAGGAGACTTCGATCTCGTAAACCAACCCACACGAGAGAGAGAGATAGAGAGAGAGAGACCAAAACTTCGATTTTCTTCTTCCCTTCCTCCTTGACCAAACCCGCATTCCTTTTAGCCCCTTTCTTCAACTTCACACTTCTTCCCATCGTCCAACTTCCAGCTTCAGAGATTGAACTGTGCTTGAGAGAGTGAGATGCTCAAATGAAGTCAAATTGCCTTGTATATATAGCCTTCCAATGAGGTCGAATTGCCTTCCTTGACACTGACTTGATCTTCTTGAGGCCGACTTGGTGTGGAGGTCACATAATTCATTTTTGACCAAAAATAATTCTTTTTACATTGTTCGGAAGCCCAAGAAAGGTCTCATAAAATATACAATGACTCTAATGACACTTTATTAATCCTAGGAGTCTACAATGGGGACTTTGACTAATAAAATGATGACCCTAGCATGAAACCCATGCTTTAATAAGTCATTGTAACAATAATAAAAAAATATTTTGACAAATACATTTAATGAAGACCGAACCTAGTTACTGTTTTTCAACATCGTGGATGTTAAAATATCATTCATTCATTTATTCTTCGCAATCATTAAATCAACAAAAAGTAGCTCGACACATGTGTACTATAGAATGTTCTTTGTAAATTATGGTCAATACTAGGTATATAAGCAATGATTTCAAATTCTCGCTTTCAGTGCAGCCGCCCCATTACCCAGTGCAACATGAGAAATGGAGCAGGAAGGTAGCATTCGATCTCTTGACCAGGGATTGCCTTCGACTCCCCTTTTCATGACTAAACCTCCTGCCTGTAATAGCTAACAGGTCTAGCAAGTTTTGTCAAGTGAAAGGAAGACAAGGGTAAGGCAATGATCCATCCCATCCCAGTGCTAGTACACCTTACTCGGAAGATGTTGTCTGTTGCGGCCAGTTCAAAGGAAATCATTACAACAAGAATCAAACACTTTAATGTCATGAGAATATAATGAATCAAACACTTTTTAATGTCATATATATATATATATATTTTTTAATTGTATAGTGTGGTTCACGAACACCCTGGTTAGTGAGTGGTCGCTACGTCCACGGAAAAATCTGGGCTGATCGCCCCTTGGCCTACTCGCAAGACCTAACCCCAAGGGCTTCGGGAAGAATCTACCCTGTGACCTCTCAATGGCGAGGCACGATTTTTGACCAACTGAGCTAATCCCAATCTCGAAGATAAATGCCAATTTTCTGAAGTTCCAACAAAGTAAATGGATGATTGAAATGTACAATTTGCCACCAATTCAAAATAGAATACTTATTCAATCTTACTGAAATTCCCAATGATAAATATTTGAAACTCAAAACTAATTAGTCCAAAAATGTTCAAAATAGATCCAATTCAAATGCAACTTAAAATAAACTTCTTTAACTCAAAGAGATTCAGATTTAAGCACAATTACCATTCACAATTAAATGGAACAAGAAAAAAATTAAATGGAACAAGAACACTTTGAGCAAGTTAGAAAGTTAGATGCCAGTAAGTCCTTACAACTATCTTCTTGACTAAATATGCGAGACAAATGTTCTTTAGACAATGAGCATATGTGTGTGTGATTTCAAGAGATAGCAAATTAAATTCAATGCCAATAAAAACCTTGCTGAAATGACCTTAAAGGATAAAAATTTCAGAAATTTTCCTCAGGATAGCAATAAAGTTTCTTATGACAACAGTGAATTTTAGATAACAAACTAATGCTAAATCAGTGAACAAATATGCCAAACAATCATTCTTTCACCAAACTAATAGTGCTGATATTTCATAGATATTTTTTTCAGCAGCAGTGAGGAATTTAATGTCCAATGCCAAATGTGTTGATAATCCTATGTTTAATTATTTCATTGAATAACCAAAACTGAAGATGCAATTTGTTTCTAAGATTAGACTTCAGAAAGCTCAAGACATTCAACTTAAATTGTAGTGTTTAAGCCTAGTTCACTGTCTTAAAACTATTTACTTGATGTTTTAGGCAGTGATAGAAATAGAGGTTTAGATAACGAAACCTGAGGCCCTAGGTCTTGAAGCAATTTGTCCAAAATATTCTAGTGGGTGCCACCTGAAACACGAATCTTCTCCCAGGAAACTTGATGATAGATTAACTCAAAATTTAAACCTCTTACCACAATGATGAGCAATTTGAAAAACACCAGTTTCTGCCTACACTTATCTTCAAATTTGAAAAATATATCAACCCAAAATTTTATCGTTTTCCTTTAGTTCAAATTTGAATGGCAAAACTCGGATTTAACTTACAAAAAGTATTTTCGAAAATTTACCACAGCGATAGAAGGGGTTAATAATTGAGAGTTTAGAAGCATATTTAATGATTAGAAGGGTTGTTTTAAGGGTAGGAGGCTGCCACAAGCAACAGGTAAAGGTAACAGGGCAGAGGAGAGGAGGAAGGGATGATTGTGATAATGAGAAGGAAGGATCGGACGAGAGCAGCGAGAGAAAAAAGAGGAAGGGAAAGATGGACAGAGGGAAAGGAGGGGTTGTATGCCAGAAGAAAGGGCCATGCTGAGGAGAAGAGGGTATGGTAGGGCTATTGCAACATGGACAGGGCTGAGCAGAAGGCTAAGGAAAGGTTGCGTTAGGCAATCAGAGGCAATGCTGGGCCGCTAGGCCTTTTAAAGAAATTTGAATTTGAATTTAGAGAAATTTTTGGCCCAATAATATTTTGAATTCCAAACTCAGATATTTCTGCCTACAAACCCCAGATGTGAATGATTCAATGAAAGATCTAATCGAGGAAGGGAAAGATGGACAGAGGGAAAGGAGGGGTTGTAGGCCAGAAGAAAGGGCCATGCTGAGGAGAAGAGGGTATGGCAGGGCTGAGCAGAAGGCTAAGGAAAGGTTGCGTTAGGCAATCAGAGGTAACGCTGGGCCGCTAGGCCTTTTAAAGAAATTTGAATTTGAATTTAGAGAAATTTTTGGCCCAATATTATTTTGAATTCCAAACTGAGATATTTCTGCCTACAAATCCCAGATGTGAATGATTTACTTGAAGATCTAATCGTTTTTCTCTTGCAAACAAATTTTGAGTTCAGATTTTGCCCTCTACGGTCTAGATTTGGCTCAGATTTGAAGATTTCCTTGGCTGATTTCTTAGATCTTTTCCTGCACAAGTGAAAAGAGAAAAATCCAATACCCAATATGTACAAAAATAGAGAAAATCCCAAAACCCCAAGTGTTAAAATTCAAAATTATGTTACAAAAATTCAAATCTACGCAAGTAAAGTACAAATCTATACAAATAATTTACAGATTTATCAGATATGAGGAGTATGAATTCAACTCTGCTCCAAAATATGTAGATTTAAGACTCTTTCTATTTAGCTATTTAGCACAATTTTTAAGAGAAATAATTTTAAAAGAGGTACTAGCCTAGAAAACCTTGCAAGAGAAGCTTCGTTATATAAATCCTGGGGTTTCAATCAAGCGGGCTCTTACGATATTATGCCTTAGGAGTCAGCTGGTCCAACCAAGGACTTCCGCAAACACCCAAATTTCTTAAGTACAAATGAATTTTGCAAACACTAGATCAAATTGTCAGATCAATAGAGATATAAATTAACAATATAATCTTCAAGAATTAGAGATACCTGCTAATTCAATCAAATTACAATTGCTACTTTAGATCTAATAAACTATACACGATATCTGTGCAATAGATTATTCCATAAGAGCTATTAATTGATAATTTATAAGTAATATTCAACAGAAAATTAAAAACAATATTACCATAAAACACTGGAGATGAACATTGGCATCAATAAAACCCCAAAAACTTTGCTTTGTTATTATTCTAGAAATATTACAAGAGAGCTTCAAAAGCTAGTACACGATCTAAAAGATTGGATGAATTGAATGACAATTGACTTCTAATTTATAGATTAATTCTCCAACTGTTAGTTGGCTTGATTTCCGTCAAAGTATTCTCGACCGTTGAAAAATATTTAATTATCTTTTAATCTCTTTTGTCGAAATTATTTTATTCTCTAGGAAATTCGAAATTTTCATTTATTTCAATTTTAATCAACTCAAAATCAATTATTTTGAATTTATTTCCTCAAAAAAATGATTTTGACTTAACTACCAAGGCCGAAGGGTCTAAAATCTCTTGAAATTTTCAATATTCCCTGGGCCGTGGACCTTCAAAAATTAATTTCTCTAAGATCCACGAATTTTACTTTTTGAAGAATTAATTTTTCTTGGGACATAAAATTAATTAAATTTCTGGTTTAGGATTTTAATTTATTTTTGTCAAAAAAATATAATTAATTGACTCATGAGGGGATTAATAATTTTTTGACCCTCAAATATTTTAGCAATGGTGTCTAACTATGAGGGCCCATGCTGTAAGATATTTTTTATATCAAGATATTACATTTTAATACATAAAGGGGGAAAACCCATTCGTTATAGACCCTCATTATTTTACTCAATTCTGCGACTCAAATATAATCTAGTAGACCAAGTGATCTGTAATAAAATAATTTAGCCAATTAGCTAAAATTATTCTCTTATCACTTTACAAAAGACTCGACCAGAATGCTAGGACTTACCTAAAATTTTGATGACAAAATCCATTTTAGCTTTGGGGTGGGGTTGGAGGGAAAAACTCTACCGATTATCTGTGTTTAGAAACACACATGAATCAGTGAGACAAAAACCTCCTATGGTAGAGATCGTCACAAACAAAAGTAGGTTTACCTAGGTTATTACATGCACCGATGGTCTTACTAGGATTATTTACATTATAAACACGCAGAATGGTTTTACAACTTCTGCAAAATGATGACCTAAGATGACGATGAAATCAAGATAATTTTCATTGCCCGAGCATGATGGAATCTTCTTGCGAAAATGTATACTGTTATAGGGTAGTTGACGCGGAGTGGTCAACATCTGACTCTACTTGGGGACACGTTGCTTCAACGAAGGAATGTGAGAATCCAGGATCTACACCCAAGTAACATAGAAAATTACATAAGTAGCGTTCATTCAAATAAAATCCAAAAATCATCATATAACATTAAGCGCATGAAATAGAAGCTCTAATACGAAATATAAATCTAATCTAAAGACAGAAATGAAGTGCTGAAATGATAAGGTGTAGGGTTAGAAATATAATACAAAAGATGCCCCATGGCATTAGATGTGTTCAATGAAATCCTTTTTGAGCACTTCCCTGTTCTTTGGTAGATCCATAGGTTGTTTCTCTGATGTGCCATCTATAATCCTAATTATTTTAGGATTCTGACTCATCCCAGTATTGTGCTGCTGTCGACCATCCAATACATCAAATCACTTCCTTCTTCTTTTCTGTTTTTTGCTGTTCTTCTGGGTGCGTTGTGATTTGATCAATGAGACCACTACAAATTTCTTGTCCTGATCTTGAAGATGTTCGGACAAAAGTTCTGAAGAATCTGAAGTATGCCTAATCTTATTCTGAATGGGAAAAGTGACCTTCTTGCGATGAGATGGGAATTTGTTAAAATTGGCAACTAGGGCCAAACTCCATGTGGGTCATCTTATTAATGACAACTTATATTTTTTTTGGATCCCTCATATCAAGAGGTGTACGATTGATCTAAAGATCATCCGATTCCGATAAGTATTTATGAAAATGCAGGCTTTCAGGCCATATTCATCTAAAAGGAAGGACATCCTTGCCTTCAAGATGACGTAGTTGGAAGCTCCATCCAACCTATCCTGATCATGAAGCCCAACAATGGCCATCTCAACGAATTGTCGAAAACTTCCTCTTTCCTTTTGCTCGGTTGTTGCTCTGCTACTCGCACTCCCTTCTAGAGTGAGAAGATCTGCTTACAACCACTATTGATCTACAAGGAAAATCAAACTTCTTGAGACTAAATGTTCCCTGAGGAAATTTTTCCTTATGTGTGTGCTCTTCTCTCTTCCACCCTGACGTTGGTTCTGTGTTAGAATACTATTGTAAAACCCCTGCGTCCAGCGAGATATCTGTCCAACGAAAGCACTGAGTTGCTCCCTTTGCCTCTGGAATCACTCGATCTGGAAGGATTGAATTTTTCTGCCCTTCTTAGAAAAATCGGTCTACCTCAAGCAACTCAGCCTCCTGGCAAATGCCGTGCTGCCCTTGGGAATTGCAGCCTGCTGCCCACATTGAGCAACGAAATTCCTTTCCTTCGTTTCTGAGCTCTCCCGCTGATCAACTGCGTTCTGATACCATGTGAAAATTCCTATACTGGAATCCTATTTAGCAACTAGCATTATTTCTCCTAATTGTTAATTAATTAACAATTTATTTGCTATGACAAATATCGAAATAAACACTGCAACTTTCACAAATAAAAATTCAACGGAAAAAAATAAAACACTGAATGCTGAGAAATGCTAATACACACATAAAATTAACACAATTATTTTTGTACAAAAGTCCCTGGAAAAACACAATTTGTGAAAATTGGTGCAGCGATTGAGGGTTTTATTATTATGCATCAATGAGAAATCTTGAGTACAATTAGACGCCGAAGTTTGGCAATACTACAGAGAAAAACACTGGAAAAAATCTAGTGAGAAATTTCCTCACCCCACAGGCATGCCTTCAGAAACTCGGCCCTTTGACCCTTTGCATCAGCGTATTCACTGCATTGTGTAGTCTACTTGACGTCAAGCCTTTGATTGGTCTCTGATGAAGTCGTTCTGCCCTCTGCTAGCTGGAAAAATGCTTCTCTGACACTTTGGGACTCCTTCCTGGCCCTTAGAACTAAAGACGTCTTTCTCTCTCAACATATCAAACTTGCCTCTAGAAGCTATTCCGCAGCCTATGCATCAGTGTTTCTGTGGCTCTTATGCTTCTCTGCAAATGCACTCACTGGATCTGGAATACTTCCTCTAGCCTCACTGTCTCTACCCCTCACACACTACTCCGATCTGTAGCTCTCTTCGGCAACTCACTGTTGCTACTTTGGACATCGATCTGCCAAGAAATCACACTGTTCAAGTGTATTCTCCATCACCACCTCAGCCACCTTTTATAATCCACTGTTGGAGCACCAATGGGCAATATTAAAACATAATCGATGGCTAGGATCATCTCTGGATCGATTTGTGTGAATTTCTAGATGATTCTCGCGTTGACTTAATTAATACTGATTAATTAACCATATTTCCTAAGTTTAGACTTAAGAAATATTTAAAAACTGGTTAATAATCTAATTAAGTCATTTCTAGGTGGAATTTCTAGAAATAATTTTTGAGTTTTGAAGATCTCATGTATGCTAGCCTCTCCACCAAATTTTGTGGCTAGAACACATCTATGCTACAAAAACTAACCTCTGTGAGTCATAGAAATAGACCTCAACACGTCGTTCCGTTTATACATCTTTCTAGCATTTCACCATTGCGTTAGGAGTTGCTACAAGTTAATGTAAGGAAATGAAAGATCCCATTGGATCCTGGCAGTAATGAAGGGGTCTAGGTAACATTGCTGTTACACAATAAGTATCAATGGTGGTCAGTAGTCTAATTCGATGGAGCCAAAGATTGTAGGCTATTTGTTAGACTTTTTGAAGAGTTTTTCTACAATAAGGATCAATGGTGGCCAATAGTCTAATTCAACATCACCAAAGGGTGTAGGCTATTTGTTAGACATTTTTAAGGGTTTTTCTACATTTTCCTGGTCAAAATTGCCTAGAATTTGGTAGGGATTTGCTGAAATAACAAGTTTGAGTTGTAAACTCTTCACCTGCCCAGTACCCCTGGGGTTTTTCAAAACACTGAATTCATACATGCAGTCAAAAACCCAGTTTAAATTACAAAAATAAAATAAAGATTTAACCAAAAAAATTCACTGGATTTTTGAAGTTTTGAACCAAATCTCCGAAAGCTCTAATAGTTATACAATGCCATTAACATTCAGCATGGGTCAACGTGCTTCATTGGCTAACTCAGTTTTTATTGGCTTCGATTAAGGATTTAGTCAGCTCCAAGAGAACTTAACTGACTTCCAGGAGGAGTCGATACATTTGTAATTCAACTCCTTCGGGTTGCATATGGATACCAGGTGTCTTTGTAGAGGTTTGCAACTGTATCTGGGGCAAGTAAGCTTCCAGCCTTGGGGTGATGTACAAAATTATTAATACATGCCCGACAATCGGTAATCAGGGGTGATGTACAAAATTGTATTAATACACGCCCGACAACCAGTTGATTACCGGGATGTAACCCATCTTTAATCAGGCAATGGCTGTTTTCAAGCGTAGTAGTGTCAAAAAGCACAATTCAACAATTATAAGTCTATGCTCATGATCTCATGTTTTTTTTTCGGTTTTGTTTTATTAAATAACATGTCTTCAAAGAAAAGTACAAGGAGGAGGATGCACTTATTAATCAAATTTCATTGAAAAGATTAAGCGGAACAATACTTACAATTTTTTTATTATGTCCATTCTTTATTTTGTCCTGCACATTTATATGAAAGAATATATGGGCTGAAGAATCATGAATATGGTTGTTATCATGTAATGGTAAAGTTATAAATAGCATGAGCTATCATTAACTATGCCACTATTTTAATTTTACTCTTATATTAAGAATTAATGAATAGTTGAATTATGAATAGTTATATTACAACATGAGCATTATAATATGTCGATGTTACATTTTTATTTTTATTTTAACCATTATAAGTAAAGTTTTTAAGTAACTTCATTTTGGGTTGAATATTTGCTAAATTTCGAATTCCTTGTGAATTTCTGTACACCAAAGGCTAGGTACATATTTTGTTATTCTTGTTTATTGTTTTAAATCTTTTTTCTATGATTGTTCTTAAAAATATTTTATTTTCATCATGCCCTTAGCCAACCTTAGCTTTGATACCATGTTGAGAAATCTATAGGGCTATAATTAGTATGATTTCTCTTAAACTTGATAACTGCCTGTGATGTTTTTTTTTTTACTTATTAGCTTCTTCTCGTATTATTATGTTATTCTTATCATCAAATAGCTACCAAAACAAGAAGATCAACAATAGACAGGAACACAAGATATAGGCTAAAAGCTAGGGCCAAAACCTCTTCACTTGAGAGGAAAACCCACAAATCTCCTCTTCTTATAGATTCTTCAAATGACGAATTCGAAGACCCATAGATAAAGACCAATACCTTTCGAAGACCAAGTACAAACTTCTTGATGGTGTGCTTCCCTTGTCCAAGTCAAACCCAATCAAATATCCTCGTTGCATAACTTCGATCCCCAAGTACAAAATTTCGGCCTCTACTACAGGCTTGAAATTTTCGGCCCCTAGTGACAGCTGCTGCCTTCACACTCGTGAGCATATTAGGGCTTCCAGAGCTTCTTTTGATCTTGGGTTTCTCCTCCTTCTAGGGCTTGGTGATGACCTAGTAGACCTTCCTTCGACCTTCTTTCTGCAATTCCTTCAAGTTCGATCTTGCAGCAACAAAACCCTAGACTCCTTCCTTCACACGTGGGAAAATAGAGAGAAAACAACCCAAACACTTGTCCTTTCGTCCTTCCTTCTTCGCTCCCCTTCTTCTTTTTCTTCGCTTGAATGATGAGAGGATGAATGATGTTCCAATGAGGTCGAGTTCCGTCTTATATATAGGCTTCCAAGGTTGACGAAATGCCCTAGTTTAGGCCGACTTGGTTTTGGAGGGTATTTTGACTCTTTTAAATACAAATATAATTCTTTTTACAAGTTACAATGTGCCCAATGGGGTCTTCTTCATATGACAATGACTCTTTTGACATCTTGACCCTAGGACAAAACCTAGAAGCACTCAATGGGTGCTTGAACTCTAAATAAAAGACCTTGAGCATGAAACCCATGCTACAAAAACAATAATAATAATTATCTTTCACTTTACAATATACAAGATTCAAAATTATAGTTCATATTTATGAAGACTGAACCTAGTTACACATTTTTCAACAGAGATGTAGCTAGGAAGATTGTGCACAAGGAGCACATTCGTGGGCACTTTATTTTACACACTGTGATTGCAACTTGGGAGGCTACAGAGTGGGTTAGGGAGATTCACCAATGTGATGTCGTGTTGAAGATTGGTTTTGGCAAATCCTATAATTAGATTGATTGGACATTCACCATTGATATATTGAACTATTTGGGATTTGGTTCATGATTGATGGGGTTGGTTAATACGATGTTGCGTATGCCTCTGATTTGTTTTGATGAATAACTGATTGTCCCCTCGTATTCATCTCTTTAGATTTACCAAACAAGGGTACTCCTTGGTTGCTTATTTTTATGTGTTGATATTCAATTCACTTGGTTCTTTGTTAGAATTTGCTTGGTTATAGAGTCATCTAAGGAGTTTATCTCTATCAGATAATTCAAAGATGGTAAATGATCATTTTGCAAATGATTTGCTCTTATCCATGCTAGTTGATTAGGGTTCAACAATTAGTGCTAGAAGTTGTGTTCTAGTTTTTTCTGATGCCTGTTGTGTGATTATTAGTGATCATAAGATAGATTATTGGCCAGTCGGTCTTGACCATCCCCCTTCATGGATTCCAATATCATGGAATTTTATTCATGGTTGGATTATTGTTAGGTAACTTGGCATCTCATTTGATATGGGGTTTTTTCTAGTTGTCGTTTTGGATTGATGTATGTAACAGTTGTGGAATAAAATTATCCCTTGGCAGTTCAAAGATTTTCCATTTTCTTGCAAGCTAACTATGGCAAGTAGGATTCTTTAGGATTCTCATATGTTTTATTTTTCGTACTAACGTATTAGTAGGGATCAATTTCATTAGTTGGAGCAATTCTTGCACTCCTATTTATGAGCCAAATACAATGGGGTACAAAGCCTACCTATGGTTCCTTGGAATGTCTATGTCATATCTAAGGATGAGGGTGGTCTTGGGTTAATTGATGTGGTGATTTAATAGAGAATTCAAATAGCTAGGTGGGTGGTTCAGTGTCTGGAGTGGTCTTTTCCTTTGTGGGTTATGGGGAGGAATTTGTTGATCACGACACAACATGTTGGCAAAATCATAGGGTCCTTTGGGTTTGTGATATCATCTCTACTCATAGTTTTTTGATAGATAGATCTTTCATTTTCAAACTTATCTGGTCAACATGGAGAAATATAGTTGGTTTGGTAAGGTGGGAGATGCCATGTTATTGAATGGGATGGAATTTGGATAGAAGGTTAATTTGGAGTTGGAGGGTGCATGCTACTTATGTTGTTTATCTCCCTTGTTTTTAGGTGTAACGTAATGAAAAGTCTTTTTAGGGGGGGAATTTGTGGGATGTTAGTTCTCGCTCTTATAAAGACTAATGCATCTAAGACAATGAGTATGCATTGTCTTCCTCTAATTGGCTTGCTATTATGGAGATTATTAGTCTTATCCGATAGGATAATATTTTTAAAATGAATATAGATATGTTGAGGCCTTTTTGGTATGATTGGGAGTGGGATTTTTTTTGGCATCCATTGGTTAATTATTATACTTGCAAATTATAATTTATTCTTCATCAATGCCATCAACTTGGTCCAATGCTTAATGTGTACCGGGTGTCTAGTGATGTTGAGAGTCACTGGATCCAAATATTGCATAGTGTGTTCGCTAAGGATGTCGTACAAGATTCTAGTATTTGCCTACTCAATAATCTATTGGGGCCTTCCTTTTAAGGCTAACCTAGGTAAGAGTGGTTTCTTAGATGGACCTTGCCCTTCTTATCTCACGGGGAAACGATGAAGCATCTATTTCTGAATTGTCCTTTGGCCAAGTTGTGTTAGGAGCATGTTCAGATTGATTTGTCTACTATCCTTCAAAGGCATCTTCTTCATTGGTGTGAAATGTTATTGGGTGACTCTAGATTTGCGGTTCATTCTTCACTTAGAGGTATTTGGTATTGCTTGAGACTTTCATGCAAATATGTTCTCGAGAATGAAGTTAGCTCTGCGGTTCATTCTTCACTTAGAGGTATTTGGTATTGCTTGAGAAGTTTTGCTTCATTTGTTCTCTAGAAGCCTTCATGCAAATATGTTCTCGAGAATGAGGTTAGCTCTTTATCTACCAAGTCTTTTCTAGAGATAAGAGGTATGTACACAATTGTTGGCAAAAAGGGTTTTTGTTGATGAATGCCAAGTTGCCAAGACTGTACTGCCTATTAAGATTTTATTGTTATTTTCGTTGCATTAAGGAAGAGGATGTAAATACCATTATATATACGCTTCACGCTTTGCTTTTCCTTGATGTAGATATTTTTTTTTGTAAATTTTGTAAAGTATTTTGCCAAGAAAAAAGAAGAGATATTACCATGAATACATATAGTAGTAAAGGTACTCACACGCACAATTGTTTATAGTCAAAATATCTTTAGAGAAAGATTTTGTTAAGTTGGGCATGTCTCTTTGATGCTATATTCATGAGACAAACTACTCTTTATAGTAATGATAAAGAGTTATATTGCAGTAATGATGCTCTTTCAATTCTTTTTTTCTTGTGTACATTTTGCTTTACTAATGCGTTTATTTGTTTGCAGATTGTTTTCACTGACGATAAATATGTCAAAGAAACATTACTGAAGGATATTGATGAAAATCAACTACCTGAAATCTATGGAGGGAAATTACCTTTAGTTGCAATTGATGATTGTGTTGTACCAAATTGGCCCCCAATAACCTCATTTTAGGAATCTAGAAGAACTTTAATAGCGATGATCATATTGAAGTATATTAGTTGTTCTTTAATAGCGATGATCATATTGAGGTATATCAGTTGTTCTTTAGTGTTTATACTGAAACCATAAATTGTTCCTCAAATTTATTTCAACTTCTTACAACTTCTTACAAGAACAAAAATATATTTAAAACAATGAAAATGTTCAATGTTAACTATTTAGAATAACTTGTTAAAGTAATGTATATCCAATTTTAGCAAATGATCTTGTATGTAACATATTTTTTCCTTTATTGGGAACATTCTTCCTCTCTTATTCCAATGAGAAGACATGCTTGACTTCTAAAAATGAAAGAAAATGTTTAGAAATGAGATTAGATTTGGTTATTTGTCAGTGATAAATGATTTTATTTTGATTCTGTCGCAAATTATATACTAATTTAATTCTTAGTGATGTTGGAAACATAAGTTGTTTTTTATTTTATTTTATTTATTTTTAAAATTTTTATTTTTTATATCTAAGTTGTGTTGTTATAATGAACGCAGAGCTATAATGGCAATACATTGGACCAATATTAGACCAATTACACATCCCTTTGGCATATTTTTGGTCTACAATCTTTTCATTACAATGGATATAGAAATCTATGTTGTGTCATCACGAGAATAGAAATGTAATGTCAATGCACTAGACTAATACTAGAGCTTCCGTACATCACTTTGGCATATACAATAATGTTAATGTTTATGGTAGTGTAAATTTCGATCATTAGCAAGGCACATGACCATAGAATAATATAATAAATTCCCATTTAGCTTACTATGAGCATTAGAAAACTTTCTTCGACTCATATCAGTTCACCCTTTACTTCATCTACTCTCGTTGAAGTACATAGATTTCACGCAAATGATGATAGCCATATAGTTATAATGTAGGGAAACAAGTCAAGTTTTGAGCAATTTTAAAGTTTAATCTCATTTATTGGTAATGGAATTAAGGTGCAGCAATGACCAACATATTTCTTTCTAGAAGCAAATTTTACTACATTTATCTCACATTTATCTCTTGTAATATTCTTTAGTCACCTTGAGATAGAGAATTTTCTTGTAATATTCTTTAGTCACCTTGAGTTAGACAATTTTCTTTTTGCGTGAGAGCCTATCCACCATAATTAACATATTTCTTTACCTTTCTGGAAGCAATTTTACTACATTTACTACATTCTTTAGTCACCTTGAGTTAGACAATTATATTGTTACGTGAGAGTCTATCCACCATAATTAGCATGATTCTATTTTTCAATTTAATTTATCTATCACTTGTTTTTATTTATAGACATTGCTGGAGTAGAAATTCTCGTAACAACTAATGATTGTTATACTACTTTTTAAGATTTTAAGTGATTTCATTTCAATGCTTGTGAAATGGAATTTTCTCTTTTTATTATTGGTTTTTAGAGACATTCTCCATATCTTATGTGTGTGAGAGAGGGGGAAAGTTAGATAGCCAATGTGGATGTAACTCTATTCAATCATTAGGGTTAGGGTTTTCTGATGATTGAAGTTTTTAATCATTTGCACAATGAATGATCCTACACTTAGGGACATAGAGCACATAGGGACATGCTCTAGGGATAGTTAAACCGTATCTTGATAGCTTCTATAACATTCTACCCCTTAAATATATATTCTACCCCTTAAATATATAGCATGATGTCCATAACTACACTTCAAAATCCCCTTCCAAGATAATCTGGAAGATAAGAGAAACACTTTACGTCTTTCTTTTTATTTGGATTTTTTTATTACCTCAACATGTGGCGAGCACAAAGAATGAAATAATACAAGATAATGCTTATAAAATCATATTAGTAATAACTAGTAATATACAAGTCATAATGGTTGCTTATAAAATCATATTAGTAATAACTAGTAATATACAAGTCATAATGGTTTCTCTCCTCTTTGGTGTTGGTTGTTAGAGATGTTCACCATATCTTTGATGTGTGAGAGAGAGAGAGTTAGATGGTTGCAGGGTTTATTAAGTCACTAGAGTATTTTAATGATTAAATTCTTTATCATTTGCATAGTGAATGATCTTACATCTAGGGTCATGCTATATGGAAAATTGAGCTTGTTATGGACTCACTTTTTCACCAAGGATTGGTCATCGTATTATGATCTCCCACCATAAAACAAAGTCTAACCTAATGGTTTCTGTATCATTCCACTCCAATATTTAGCATAATGCACATGATTACACCTTGAAGCTTCTTAAGTTTTGAGAAATAATGATACGTCCTCCCTTATCAGTGGGAATTTTCTACTACTTGGACACATGTTAAGCACATGTAAGGAAATAACATGGGTTAACTTCTATAAAACCATATAATTATAATAAATGATATATAGGTCATAGTGATTTTCATTCTTGGGATCTAATGTGTTTGACATTTCCCATTATGAGAAATAATGTACCATAATAGTCCAACTCAGTTTGTTATCCAAAGATATTTTCAATGTGGAATTAATCAATATTTATCTATAAATGACTATTCTTAGATTTGATGTCATAATATTTGTTGATCATTGTAGCAGTGAATAGGTACTTATGCATTGGCTAAGCGTCAAGCATGTAGGAGTAATCTAAAGCCTTCCTAAGATACTTGCTCAATTTATTAAGTTTCTTTTGTGATTAGTCTAAGTCTAACTTAGGAAAATCACATAATTAAGTATGTTGGCTATTGAGGTAAATAAACTAAGGAAAAATAAAATATTTACTTTAATGAATTTGTTTTAATGTCAATTGTTGATCTCAAGTGGGTTAGGATTTAATCTTAGCCATCGATCACTTTAAGGATTAGGGTTAGGGACTTATCTCAATGAGGAGTTATGAAAGCAAGGCTAAGGAGAGGAGAAAGACAACAAGAGAGAGTGATGCTCAAGGTCGAAGAGGAAAAACGTGTTGCAGTCGTGACGAAGAATTTTGAAGGGAGGATCAACTGGTGGCAAAGGTCAAAATAATTTTCTGAGCACCATAAATTATTGAAGGCCACATGTGAGCGAATTGAGCTACGCAGAGACCACACCTGTGAGGAGAATAGTGTACAAGCCACACATGTGGAGGCTTCATGTGAGGTGGACCACACATGCAAGGGTATCAAGAGCCAGGCTGCATGAGTGGAGGAAAATTTAGCTAGGTGCAGACCAAGGTTTTGAAGAAACTAATTTTTCCAAGGTTTTGAAGAAACTAATTTTTCCAAGTTTTTTTACTGTAAAAAAATGTATTTTTTGTGGGCCATTTTCCTTGTAAGGGAGCCCTCATTATTTAGATAATGAAAATGAAGAGTAATTGGAGGGTTATTTGTTGTGTAAAATATTTATTCTGTGGGTGATTTTGTTATTGACTTTTTCTATTAAAAATTCCAGTGTGTTTTTCATTCAATAATTGTAGAAATATTTTTATGGGTATAAATTTTTTCTACGAACTAAATCTACACCTGAATTAAGAAATTAACATGATATTAGAGCATCAACTCTGAAGAAGGGAAAACAATATTTTATACAAGTTTGCAACAAATCTATATTTCCAATAACAATCATTTTTTGTAAAGGTAAAATTTATGGTTTAGGAGATTACTACAATTGGGTTAAGATTTGAAGATAGGTTGGAGGGTGCATCAAAATTCTTTGCTAGAAGGCTTGGGTTTCATTGATTCTCATGGAGAATGGCATATGGGAGTTTTCTAAAGCAGATTCACCCAACCTATTGACGCTATAGAATTGACCACCTTTAACCAAAAGAGCATGAAATCTAGAAGGATTATTTTGGATATGGTGAAGGATCATGTGATTCCTCACCTATCTAAAAATAAAATAGCAAGGGAGATGTTGGAGGCTTTGATGAAGCTATACTAGAGTGATAAACCTGAAAACCTAGGGGTACCAAAATGACTAGATCATATACTGTGACCTTTTTTTTCACCAAGATTACACAAGTTCATGATGATTGGCTATAGTTGGGGAGATGTGATAGATGAGGAGATGGTAAGGATGAACTCGAATGGCTTCACCAAGCGATGGGCTCATTTAATCAAAGGCATCATTGCATGAGATCATCTTCCTGATTGGAATAAATTGTGAGTTAAGTTCATATTCGGGAGGAATCTTTGTTAGGAGACCAATATAGGGGTGATGATGAAAATATTGCTTTTGCTAGTCAGGCAAGGAAGGGCAAGGGGAAGGTCAAGAAGGATACAGGTAAAGAGTATACTTTAGAGGCTGGAAAGAAGAAATATCTAAGGAAAGTGAAATACGTTGCAAGCCATAAGAGTGGTAATTGTTAGAAAATGGATAACGACGACTATTAATCTTATTTTTTTTTAACCTTGATATTTGATGCTCCCAGGGTCTACTTGTATTGTTGGAGCTTTTGAGACTTTCTAGACTCAAAAATAATTCTTTTTACAAATATATTTTTCCAGAAAGGATTTTATAAACATGATGTTGACTTCTTTGACTCAAGACAATGAATATTAAGACTTAACAAACCCTAGAAGCATGAAGAACATGCTTTTACCTAGAAGACCATCAATAATGAGCATGAAACCCATGCTTTAATAATAATAATTTTTTCTTTTCTTTTCTTATTACATAGGATACATATTGAAATGAGTACAACAATTATGACGATCAAAACTAGTAACATTTCTCACACTTCCTCTTAACTAAGAAGGTATTCATAATTGTATAAGCAATACAACATCATATCTCAAACTAAAGAGTTATCATAAGAAGAGTCAGATTGGTAAGCCATACTACAAGCATCATCATCATGACTAGCATTGTCTCTGAGGCTTAACTGGACAAAATTTTCTTTAATCAAGAGAATTATGTTGGGAGGCTTTACCTATGATACCGCACTACCTCTACATGGTACATAGCCCATCTAAATGTCTACAAGATAGGTCCTTTTAGGACTATTCTTATCTTGGATCTCTAATCTTGATTTCTCAAAGAATATCGGTGCTCTTTGACCAATATTCTTTTAAATACCTATCACATCCTCAAAGAGTGTCAGATACCTTTCCTTTCTTGGATGTTTTATCCTCAAGGAAACCACAAATGCTTATCCAATCCTCCGTCATTCTCTCTTCATCACCTAAAGAGGTGAATGCACATGTGATGTCCCATATCACTCCCTCTCAACCAGTGAAGACATCCCTATTCTCCTTTGAGAATAGAACCTTGCACATATACAGGGAGACTTCTTTACTCCCTCTAAAAAATCAGAGGAGATTTAAAATTCCTTTCTATTTGGGAAGTCACGATCACACTCCTTACAACTTGTAGTCATTAGAGTTCAACTACCAGTGCTTCATAGCTTCTCAACTCCCTCTTTCCTCTGCATCATTGAACTTTCTTTCTTTCGAGGTATTATGGAGCCACCTTCTCTCTTGTGGTAGGTTCTAGGCCAATCTTCTTTCTCATCACTTTCTTCTTCAATATGAAGGCATTACATTGAGCCTTTCCAAACTTCAAGCTGATCATCGCTTCTTCTTGAAAGTGATCTTCCTTTGACCTTCAAGTTATCTTCTTGCATTGCTACTTTTTAATCCCAAGATGTCCACATCTTGACTTCACAATTGCTAGGTACTAGATATTGAGCTTCCTTCAATAATCCTCATACATTTTCATCCATACAGTGGAACTTGTCTCAATTGTCATCATGTATCCCTACGACATTCTACTAGGTAGCAAAGTAATATGTTAATCAGATAATCAACAATAATGAAAATCAAACTTACCTCATTATGATGACCTTCTTGTTCCATCAAAATCCTCAAGTTCCATCTCCATATGAATATTCCTTTATGCATAAGAAAGCCCAAGGATCGAACTTGATTAGCAAGTTACAACTTTTTATTTCGAAGACTATACTAGATGTTAATCTTTATCTTACACATTCTAGAGAAAGTCTTAATCTTTATACATCCTTAAGTAAGTCAAATCTTATTCTTTTCAAGCATCATATATCCATATACCTAAGCATATTTTATGACCAACTTTTTCTCCACAAGATTCTATACATATGAATGTTACTCAAAGTTTTATATCCAACATGCATTCCTATGCTTTTATCCGATCATCTAGCTATTTATATATCTCACAAAGACCCTGCATCCTGACCCGTTGCATTCTTTTATTACTTTACTAGTATTGATTCCACATTACATGAAATGTCTACTAACCTTTGTCATAGTGCTTCTTTCAAGAACCTTTCAAAATTATGGTTCTTCCTGGATCATGATGATCCACCCAAGCAAGGTGACTTCTTCCGATACGATGTTAGCTAATGCTTGGATGATTAATATTCAAAATGGTCTATCTATCTCTTCAAAGAAACTTAATCATGTAAATTCTAGATATGCTACTATCATATGCTTCTTTCTTTGATGCTATGCAAACCATACTATCCTAAAATATTTACCTTCATAAAGAACTTGACAGCTAGTGAACCTTCTTTAGTAATAAATATCCTTCTCTTCTTCCTTCTTTGCATTCTTCTTAGGTTCTCCCATTTGCTTTAGCTACATGAGCTTCACTCCTTTCCTTTCTCTTATTGTTTTGTTGGTTTGGACAGTGCCTTTTAAAGTGCCCAAACTCATTGCACTTGAAGCATTGAACCTTAAACATGTTTTTATTCTTGGACTCACCAAAGTTTCCCTTCTTCAACTTCTTGACTTGGGCTAGAAAGGCTTGAGATTGATCATTTGTTCCAATATCATATTTTACTTTAATTCTTGATTCCTCCAATATGCACTGATCGCACAACTCATCAAAGGGAGATGAATCCTTCTTGGAGTAGATGCTTGTTGCAAAGCTACTCCATTCTAGTGGCAATGCATTTAGTACATAGATGGTTATTTCAAAATCAATAATTGGTTCCCGAAATCTGTGCAGATGCTCTCTTAGTTGAGAGACTGTCATGAGAAAGGATGCCACATCATCATCCTATGGTTTCTTCATTCTATACAACTTGTTTCTCAATGACATCTTTTGTCCTGTTGTACTTACCGAGTACAAATTCACTAGCTTGTCATACATAGCCTTGGAAGTCATCAAATTTGCAACGAATGGAACACGATAATCTTTAGTGGATTCCACTATGATCCTCTGTGCCCTTAATTCCCCTTTTTTTTTCCAGTTCTTGTGTCTTATCTTTCTTTGGTTCGGTAATTTCCCTAGTAACTAATTCCATTACTTTTTGTTATGTGAGTACTAAGTCAATTCTTTTCTTCCATGATAGATAATTTGATGCCCCAAGGAGCTTATTGCTCTCCTTGTAGAACGAACCCATATGACTTGAATATTTAGACATAATGTAATAATATGATACTTATTTGATGATCAAGATTCTCCTTGATGGTGTTTTCAACCTTCTTTATGCCTTCAAGATGAAAAGTCTTCAATGTCAATGTTTTTAGATGTTCCTAAGATTCTTCCAACAACAACTTCCAAGATCCTTCTCCAAAGATGTTTTCCAAATAGATTTTCTTTTAAGAGAGATCTACACCCTTGTACTTTTCCTTTGATGTAGTCTCAATCTTCTTTAGTAGAAACCATACTTCTAGATCTTTTACCAATTAGTCTTCAATCCTTCTCGAACTCTTCTTCTTTAGTCTTTTCTTGAGAGTTTCCTTTTCCTTTCTCCTTGACAAGTAACTCCTTTTAGTGTCCTTCCTGCTGCCTTCCTTGTTCACCTTAGCTTTGATACCATGTTGGAAAATGGAAAGTGGCAACTATTAATCTTATTTTTCTTTAACCTTGATATTTGATTTTGAATCTTAATTATATTGTTTACTTCTTTAGTTCGATATTTTCATCAAATAATATCAACAATATTAGTAATAGTTGAGGACAAAAATATTAGGATCTTAGACAGGGAAAAACCCCTCTAAGGGGAAAAACCTGAAAACTCTTCTTTTCTTAGAATCTACTTCAAATGAGATAGAAAAACCCAAGCCTTATCTCAAGTTCTTCTCCTAGTATAAAGTCGCCCCTTCCTCAAGTTCTTCTAGCTGCCTGCACCAACCAACTTCAACACTGCAACTTCGACCTGCCAGCTTCAATACTAAACTCGTCCTACAACTTTGACCTACCAGCTTCAATACTGTAACTCGTCCTACAACTTCGACCTTGGAATGTCAGACTTGCAGCTTCCTTAAAAACCCTAATCCAACCTTATGTTGAGACCCTCCTAGAGCAAGACAATTCTTCACAAGGTCAACAACGTCTAGACATAGTATTCTCTCTTCCAACTAGAAGTTACCACACTTTGTCCTCCTGCAACTCGAACATGCAATTTGACCTCTTCCTACAGCCTAGAGACCCTATAATTTCAGATGTGTGAGAGAGATAGAGCCCAAAAACAAGAAATTTCATCCTTCTAGCTTCTCTTAGACCTTCACTCTTCTTCTTCCTGCTTCCTAACGTCAGATCAAATTCCTTGATAGATCGAACTTGTGTAGTGAGTGTGTCCCAAATGAAGTTGAGTTTCTCATTTATATAGCCAAGGGGTCGAAGTCCCTCCTTCAGATTGACTTGATGTTCCCAAGGCTGACTTGTACTATTGGAGCTTCCAGGAATTTTTAGACTCAATAATAATTCTTTTTACAAAGAGATTTTGCCCAGAAGGGTCTTATAAACACAATGTCGACTTCTTTAACTCGAGACAATAAATACCAGGACCCAACAACCCTAGAAGCATGAAGAACATGTTTTTACCTAGAAGATTATCAATAATGAGCATGAAACCCATGCTTTAATAATAATAACTTTTTCTTTTCTTGTTTGTTACATAGGATATATATTGAAATGAATACAACAATTATGAAGACCAAAACTAGTTATATTTCTCAACAATCTATTAGTTTTTGTACTATCATATGGTGTTCTAGTCTCGACAGATGTTAGAGAGGCTAAGAAGCACTAGGACTCTAGAACCCAGAAAAGGTTTCAAGAAAATGCACCTAGAGATGCTTTAATTTAATTAATTAATAATTAAAATTTTCCTAAGTCTAACTGAGGAAAAATGATTAATTAAGAGCTTTAATTAATTTAATTAATTAATAATTAAATTTTTCCTAAGTCTAACTTAGGAAAAATGATTAATTAATAGGAATTAATTTAGGATTGTGAGATTTCTTTAGAAACTCACACAGATTGACTAGGAAATAATCTCAGCCATTGATTAAGATTTAATCTTGGCCGTTGGAGTCCCACACTAAGATTATAAGAAGAAGTCAATAGGTATAAGAAATACACTTGAGATTGATTTCCTTGGGTAGTTCAAATGTTTCTAGAGAGCAACAACAGTTGCCAAAAGAGTTTGAGCCAAAGAAGGGAAGCAGAGACAGAGAGGGACAAAGACAGTAAGTCTGGAGGATGTTTTCCAAATTCAGAGAGTAGCTTGTAGAGAGGCAGAGATAAACATAGAGAGGTTGACGCAGGGGCTACGCAAAAGTCTTTAGAGTGAAATTTGATTTTGCTGGAGAGAAGTTTGTTTTTAATTCTAGAGGTTGGGAATATTTTCCGAAGTGCTGAAGATACAATTTCTCAGTCAACAACAGACATGGTAACTTGAGGAGAAATTGTTCTAGGCAGTGCATATTCTAGTTCTATGCTAGGGTGACGCAAGGTCTGTGCAAGCCAATTTGGACGACTCACTTAGCGTTGGCAGTGAGAGAACTGATTGCCTCTGGGGTGAGGAAAATCCCTCATAATATTTTTACTAGTATTTTCTCTGTAGGATTGCCAGATTTCGACATCCAATTGTAATAGGAATTTATCACCACTGCTTAATAATAAAAATCCCTCAACTGCTGCACCGGTTTTCCCAAGTTGGGTTTTTCCATGGAGCTTAGTCCAAAATAACTGTCATAATTTTTTTTGTGTATGTGCCAGTATTTTCTCAGTTTCCTGTTTATCTTCCGCAATATTTTTATTTGTGAAGATTGTAGTGTGATTAATTCATTGTTTCCGTAGAAATAAACTGCTAAATAAATTAATAGTTAGAAGCATTAATTCCAGTTGTCGCAAAGTTTCAGTAGAGAAATTTTCACATGGAATCAAAGCAATTTTGATTAGACGGGGAAGCTCAGAAGCGGAAGAATAAATTCGTTGTTTAGAGGGAGAAGTAGGACGAATTTATAGGGGCTGTGTAGTGCCTAAGCCAACCAGTACGAATTGCTGGGCAACTCGATTTTCCAGTGCAGGTTGGTAGAAAAATTTGGCTCACTAGTGTGAGTGATTCCAGTAGGAATAGGGTTAGCTGTAGCTTAGATTTTCGCTAAGCAGATTCCCTGTTTGGGCACATAAGGGTTTTGCAATAGTTTCTTGAGCATAATCAACGCTGGGTGGAAGAGAAAGTGCACACACAAAGGGAAATTTTTATAAGAGGGTTTCTGGCCTAGAAATCCAAATTTCTAGTTGCAGTCAACAGTATCTGCAAGCAGATTGTCTCATTCTAGAAGAGACTGCGAATAACAGATTCAACAATTGAGCAAGTGAAAGAGGAAATTTTTCGTTCCAGTTTCAGAGATGGCCACAATTGGGCTTAGAGATTAGGATAGGTTGGAGGGAGCCTCCAACTGTCATTTGGAAGGCTAGGATGTCTTTCTTGCTAGATGAACTTGGCTTGAAGAGATATGCAAAGAATGTTGTGCCAGTGCTGAATGATGTAGGTCAATTGTAATAAGACATGAAAAGAAATGGCTAATGTGAAGTGGATGATCTTGGATGGAGTCCAAGACCATATAGTCTAAGATATATCTGGAAAGAATACTACCAAGGAGATGTGGAATACTCTCGCTCAACTATATTAGAATCGTTCCGAGCAACGAAAGATGTTCCTGAAGGAAAAGATGACAAACCTCAGGATGTACAAGGGTGAAGGCATTGATCCCTTTGTCACCAAAATTAAAGAAATTTGGGATCAATTTGCAGTAGTCGGGGAGGCGCCTCGAGACATGGAGCTTGTACGTTTGGTACTGAACTATGGAATTTACCATGTTTGCAGCTATACCTCTAGGAGTGAGGTGGGGTAATATGGAGCTATGGTCTAAGAGCATCAGAAAGATTTGTGCAGGGTCTATTGAGGTGTCCTCCTCATGGGTCATTACCTTGCTACAAGGGCCCACAATACTTAATAGCTGGATGGATCAATGTCTGTTGATGTAATCAGATTCCAGAGTGATAGTTGCAGACTAGTTGTAGTCAGGTACTAAGGAGTGCAGATGCAATGTTGACAACAAAGAAAGAGTCTTAGTGGATGATTTAGTAGCAGCACAAATTCCCTAGTGGATAGTGCAGAGGCAATAGCAATTAGATGCTTAGGGGACAAATTAAACACAAAGATACAATAGATTCAATTTTTCAGATGCTTCTTAGTTGCAAAAGTTGTAGTAACAATAACATATGAGAGGGATTTGTAGTACAAATGCAGAGTGGCAGTAACATAGTAGTGTCGGCAGCAACATAGATGCAACATTAATGTTTTGTAGTGTTTGGTGGGCAGTGGCAGGCAGTCACAGTTTCCAGACATCGACAACGTACAAAAGATGGTGCAAAGACTGGGTGTTGGAGCAGTGCAACACTAGAACAACTTCCTCGCTAAGAGAGAGTGTAAGTTTTTGTAGCATCAAATGGTATTTTAGTCTCAACAGTTGTTAGAGAGGCTAAGAAACACTAGGACCATAGAACCCAGAAAATGTTTCATGAAAATCAACCTAGAGACGCCTTAATTAAGTTAATTAATTAGTAATTAATTTTTTCATAAGTTCAACTTAGGAAAAATATTAATTAACAAGAATTAATTGAGGAAGGTGAGATTTATCTAGAAACTCACACATATCAAATAGGAAATAATCTCGTCCATTGTTTAAGATTTAATCTTGGCCATTGGAGTCCCACAGTGAGATTATAAGAAGAAGTCGATGGGTAGATGGAGAAATGCACTTGAGATGATTCCCTTGGGTAGTTTGATTTCTATAGAGAGCAACAACAGTTGCTAGAAGAGTTCGAGCCAGAGAAGGGAAGCAACGATAAAGAGGGGCAAAGACAATGAGTTTGGAAAAAGTTTTCTAGATCCAGCGAGTAGCTTGCAGAGAGGCATAGATATCCATAGAGAGGCTGACGTAGAAGTCTAGAGGGCAATTTGATTCTATTGGAGAGAAGCTTGTTTTTAGTTCCAGAGTCCGGAATATTTTCCTGAGTACCAAAGAGACGATTTCTCAGTGAGCAACAAACATGATGGCTTGAGGAGCAGTTGTTCTAGGCAGTGCATATACCAGTTTTGTGATAGGGTGATGTAGGGTCTGTGCATGTCAGTTTGGACAACTCACTTGGAGTTGGCAGTTAGAGACTAGATTCCCTATGGGGTGAGGAAAATTCCTCATAATATTTTTGGCAGTGTTTTCTGTGTAGGATTGCTAGATTTTGACATCCAGTTGTACTCAGAATTTCTCACTATTGCTTAATAATAAAAAAACCCTTCGCTGTCGCATTGGTTTTCCCAAGTTGGGTTTTTCCGGGGACTTTTGTCCAAAATAACTGTCATAATTTTTGTGTGTGTGTGCCAATATTTTCTTAGTTTCTAGTTTATCTTCCACAATAATTTGATTTGTGAAGATTGTAGTGTGATTAATTTGTTGTTTTCATAGCAATAAATTGCTAAATAAACTAACAGTTACAAGAATTAATTCCAGTTGCTGCAGTAGAATTTCAATAGAAAAATTTTCACACAATCATTATGCTTCATAATTTTCGAACAAGAGAAAGGGTAAGGGAAAGGTGCAATAGGCTATAGCTTTTGCAGATACTCAAGTCAATGAGTATGCTACAAAATTCAAGAAGTTCCCATTGGTGTCTTACCTATTTGGCACTATAGCCAAAGGGTGCTTGGTTTGTGGACATTGGTGCTTCTAGACACATGATGGGAGGAAAAGAGTTTTTCACCAGTTTGCGAGAGGATGACTGAAATCTATATGTGGATATTGGAAGCAATGCCAAGTTGGTGCATAGAAAGTTTATTTGATTTTTCCTTGGTCAAATTGAGAAAATTCGAATTTCCACATCAGTAGACAACTTGAATACAATTAACTTGTGTGACATGACCCTTGTCACTCAGTTAGCTCAGTAAATTCGAGTTATTGAGGAGGAGGTGTACATTGAGCGACCATAAGGTTTTGAGACATTTGATCGAGAGTCTCATGTGTGCAGACTCAAGCGAGCATTGTACGGTCTCAAATAAGCACCCCGTGCTTGGTAAACCAAGATTAATAGCTATCTCACTGGTTTGGGCTTCACCAAAAATGAAGTGGACGCGAACCTCTATCATATCTTGAAAGAAGGTAAATTTCTTATTATTGTCTTATATGTTGATGATTTGATATTAATTGGTGATGAGAAATTGATCAGATCTTGCAAGGAAATTTGAAATGAAGGACATGGGTCTCATGCACTAATTCCTTGGGTTGGAAATATGGCAAAGGCAATGGGGAACTATATGTATCTCAAGGAAAGTATGCAAACAAGATACTACATAGATTCTGCATGGAGAGTTGTAAACCCATGGAGACACCTCTAATGATCAACTGGAGGAAGGAGGATGCCACTTCAGGTGAGGAAGTGGATGCTACCATTTATTGACAAGTAGTGGGTTCACTAATGTATCTTGTGAACACATGACTATATATGTGCTATGCAGTCAACCAGTTGAGCCAAGCTATGGTTAGACCAACCAAATTATTTTGGAAGGAAGCTAAGCATGTTCTATGGTAGCTCAAAGGCACTACCTAGTTTGGACTATGGTACAAGATGACAGAGGGATTGAAGCTGTGTGGCTTCATAGATGTAGATTAGGCAAGGAGTCCATTTGATTGAAAGAGTACATGAGGTGGAATTTTTAGTATTGGGTCTGGAGTTGTTTCCTAGTACAACAAGAAGCAAATATTTGTGGCACTTAGCTCGGCAAAAACATAATACATGGTTGCTAGTCAAGCAGCATGTGAGGGATCTGGATGAGAAATATAATTATGGGAATATTTGGTCAGATGATGGATCCAATTGTGATCTATTGTGATAATCAGAGTTGCATCAAACTCTTTGAGAACCCTGTATTTCACGATCGATCCAAGCATATACATATCAGGTATCACCATATATGAGACTGTGTGTAGAGGCAGGTAATGTTACTACAATACATTCCAATAGAGGAACAAAATGCTGACATTTTGACGAAGGCTTTGTCAAGAGGGAAGTTTGAGTTCCACAAGTGCAAGATAGGGGTGGTTGATAATCCCTTTCTTGCTGAGAGGGAGTGTTGAGAAGTGCAACAAGAAAGATTCAATTTGATTTTTCCTTGGTAAAATTGAGAAATTTCGAATTTCCACATCAATAGACAACTTGGATACAGTTAATTTGTGTGACATGGATCTTGTCACTCAGTTAGCTCAGTAAATTCGAGTTAGAGGAGTTAGAGTTCAATTAAGCATGTGTGATTGCTAATTTGTAGCAATCAAGGTTAGTTATTCCAAGGTGTTTTCAGGTAAACTAGTTCTAACTGTTGGAGGAACTAGTGGAAGGTTAGTTCTGCAGTGGGACAACAGTCTAACTCAGTGACCATCCACTTAACTAATCAATCAACCCAAAATAGCTAGTTCATGCAGAGGATTCGAGTTCTCCAACTGTGGTCGAGATTCCAAGGTAGTGTAACATCATTTGTAGACTAGTCTTGAGTGTACATGTATTGCATGCAATCAATTGATCAACCTTGGGAATTACACACACATTTTGGAGGAAATTCCTAAATAATGGGGGCCTAATTTCCTCAAGAATTGCACAATGAAATAGGGGCTCAAGCAGAGGCAAAAATTGACTAAGTCTGGGTCAGAGCTTCTTAGTGAGCAGAGAGATAGGTTGTTCACTTGTAGGTTGAGTTTGAATTGAGAAAGCAATTGTAATACATCTCTATTCATCAGATTAATGCAAACAGGCAAAGGGGTTTTTAGTAGATTGCTTTCCCTTATAAAAATAATGTGTACATGTGTGTTATTTCTCATTGCATGTTTGTGATTGGTGTTCTAAATTGTGAATTGAATTCCATAGGATAATAGAGTAGGATCGTGTCTTATGATTTCGATTAGAATTTCATGAGAAGTTGCAATTCTACACCATAATTTCTACAAAGTTAGGACCATCCGGTGTCAACTAGAGTTAGGATGCTCGCTGAAGGTGATAAATGTATTGTATGTTCCATGACTAACCAAGAGTTTACTCTCAATATCATCCATAGAGGATAAGGGGTATGTGGTCTATTTCCGGGATGGAGTGGTACTTGTCAGAGCAAGAGAAGATAACCTTGACTAAGGATGAGTGATTGGAGGTATAAAGGCTAACTTGTACATGTGGAAGGATCAACCTATGCAAGCCCTAGTTCATGATAGTGACAACCTGTGTGAGTTTTGACATAGGTTGATAAGTAACTTGCATCACAAAGCTGTACCGATGTTGAGAGAGATTGCCACTGGTCTATTGGAATTTAGTCTGAGTACTAGGGGGTGTGCAAGAGATGTGCACTGAGCAGGTATGTCGAGGATGCTTTTCCAATCATTGAGAATAGGTCCAAGGGGATCTTGGATTTGGTACATACATATGTGTGTGCTCTTATTCTATTGGCATCATTAAGTGCTTGCAGTTACTATGTGACCTTCATCAATGATTTCTCTAGGAGTATGTGGATCTACTTCATGATGACCAAGGAAGAGGTCCCCAGTTAGTTACAATAGTTTAAGGCTCTCGTGGAGAATCAGACAGGAAGGAAGATCAAAGTTTTGAGCTCAAATAATGGGGGTGAGTATACCTCCAATGACTTAAATAATTTTTTAATGATGTAGGAATTAAGAGCTAGTTGATAGTGCTTTACAACCCACAATAGAATGGCATTGCTAAGAGGAAGAGTATAGCCATTGGTTGAGCTACCAAGGCGATGATTCATGACTAGGAGTTGTTCATGTTCCTATGGGTAGAGGCACACAATACAAAAATGTATGTACATAACATGAGTCCTCGTAAGGTCTTGGGTGATAGTACTCCTAAGGAGGAATTCATTAGAGTGAAACCAAAGAGTGGCCATTTTCACATCTTCGATTGTCTAGTATATGTCCATGTACCTTTGGAGAAGAGGATGAAGCTAGATCCCTTTGTAGAGAAGAGCATATTTGTGGGGTATAACAAGATTTCAAAGGCACATAGGGTATATTTCAAAACAAAGGAAGCATGTGGTGAGTTAGGATGTGAGGTTTAAGGAATGCTAGGCATTTAAGAAGTTGCATGAGCCCCTTCTACCAGTGAGGAGCAGGAGGATTTCAAGATAAGGAGATATTATCACCACCTATAGTAAGGACTGAATGTTCAATTCAGGAGGAATAGTTGGAGGCTCCTTCCACTTTTGTCAGCAGGAGGTTGAGATGGCTAGAGTAGACACTAAGAGACACTCAGGAGCATGCGAAGCCTCCTAGGAGTACTTTCAGGGAGAGCATGTCTGCAAAGAAGTTTCCTAATTACATTTCTCTCATGAGTAGCATCATTGATATAAAGCCTACCAATTATAAGGAGGAAACATACAAGTAGGTTTGGAGGGATGTTGTGATGGAGGAGTATAACTCCATAATGAAGAATGATGTGTGGGACATTGTATCGAGCTAGAGGGGAAATTTGTTGTAAGCTCTAGATAGATCTATGTGATCAATCATGTTGCAGATCATAGCATAGAGAAGTACAAGGTGAGGATCGTGGCGAGAAGGTTCTCCCAGAAAGAGGGAATGGAATATGAGAAAAAATTTGCTCTAGTCACCAAGTATACTTCTAATTGGGTTGTTATACCATATGGATGCGAAGAAAGCCTTCCTAAATGGAGTTATTGAGGAGGAGTTGTTCATTGAGAAACATCATGGATTTGAGATACATGGGAGGGATTCTCATGTGTGCAGGTTGAAGAAGGATTTCTATAGACTCAAGTAAGCACCTAAAGCATGGTACTCAAGGATTGGTGGGTAATTGATGAGCATGGGCTCCATGAAGAGTGAGGCAGATCCCAACATGTACACATACTTGTTGGTGATGGTACACTCATCTTAATACTTTATGTCGATGATTTATTTCTCTTAGGGTTAGAGAAGCTCATTAAGATGTGAAAATAGGATTTGGCTTCAGAGTTTGAGATGAAGGACATCACCATGATACATTACTTCTTGGTGTTGGAGGTGCGACAACATTTATGTGTGATTTTATTTGGGAAAGGGAAATATGCAATTAGTATTCAAAGGAGGTTTGGGACATTGGAATGTAGGCCTATGACAACACACTATGATGACTAAATAAACTTGTATAAATAAAATAAAAATGCAACTCTAATTTTGGGTAGAATCACCATAGCCTCAACCAAATATATAAAATATATATAACCCAAAAGGAAGGGGAATACCACCCAAAACTCATAGGTCCTTCCAAAATAAAAGAACCACCACAGTTGAGATCTGTTTAACAATAGTCACCGAGACCAACACACACACACACACACCAACACACATATATATGCACTAGCACAACCATATTCATTTAGCACCTCGTCGTTAAGCTTCCTATTTTATAATATAATGCGACCAACTCTTGTGACCTGGGTCCCCACTATCTTAACTTGTTGGTTTCTACATGTCACTCGTCTCAACATGTCATTCTGGTCCTCATTATCCCGACAGCTTTGCTACGTGTTGTAGGGACCAACCCTATCATTAGAAAAAAAAACTAGCAATGGGAACTCAAAAATTATTAAGTACTATATAAAACATCCCTGAATTTCACTGCATTGAATATATCATCTATTTTACATGTTTTTAACTAAATCCATAATGAAGTCATATAAAAGAATATTATAATAACATCAATAGCATTCACCAGGAGACAAGATTCTATCTTGACTTGCCTCTACTTACCCTTCTTTGCTGTTGGTTGCCTCTAAGTGTGAATGTCGATGTGGTTAATCTGAACACAATGACCCACTGATTGAACTCCCAACCTACTCCTTAGGTACTCTCATTCCCTGCGGACCCTCGAGTTGCAATGGGGTTGTACAATGGAAGAATGTATTAGTTGGTAGAGAAGAGCACTCTTTGGCTCAAGATTCCCCTCTCTAAAGTCCTCTACCTCACCAAACTCACTATAGCTCATAGCCACTACTCTGACACAGTCTCATCCATCCAACAATAGGGTAAAGAAAAAGTCCTTTCTCCCATGGCCTGCCCCTTCTTTTATAGGAGTCCTCATAGGTGACACTTGGCATTTCATGCATAATTGATTGTTTTTGTTAATCCAATAGTTTGATTATTCACCCACCCATGTGTCAGTCTCTCATAAAGGCTCTCCAAAATGATTTACCTAAATTTTAATTTAAAAATAATAATTTTCCTCACCTCAACAAGACTTCCTATTTCTTCTCCTAGTTGTCTTTTGATCCCCTTTTTCTACTCCTTAATTTGTGTTCATTACTAAGGTCAATTGATAAGTCACAGATTTGATCCCCTGTCTACTCATTAATTTAACTCAAGTTGCCTCTTAGATGGATATTCTTATGTTGGTTGTTACCACATGGAGGTTCTCTAAATTTCTCTAAAATTTAATTTATTAATCTTATTTTAATTGACCACCCTCTTCTCTTAATTAGGTTTAGCTATGTTAGGATTAATATTTATACTTACATTTATGTCTCTCTTTTCCCTTTTTACCTAATTAAGTTACATTATTTACCTAATATTTTCTAACACGGGAAGGGTAGAGTTTTTATGGTAAAATATTTTTATTTCTTCCTATGATCCCCTTAACCCAGGTTCTATTCTTGATTTAATTACCTTGGTTCAAATATCATTTACCACTTGATGTGAATTTACATGGTTTTCATATCTTGATTATATTTATTAATTTATTTATTTTTCATGATTCTGAGGGTGCCAAGTTTGGTCTCTTCCTTCAAGAACTTCCCTTGAAGTTCCAAAGGTGTTACGCCTAACAATTTATTTGTGATTCCAAGCATGCCAAATTGGTCATGCCCTTCAAGATATTCCCTTGAAGTTCCAAGGGTGCCACGTCACTTGCCCTTCAAGTATTCAGTGACTACGAGGGGAAACTAAAGGTGCAACGACAAAGACAACTATCATCTCTTATGTTGTCTACTATAGTGAGACTAATGGTGTCAGGGATCAGGGAATTTGCCTTGATGCACGCCCCCCAGTGAAAATCCTCATGAGTGACCCAACTTTGGGACCTGGCCCCACGACATCATGATCTTCAAGGCGAAGGTGTTTCAACCTTTCCAGCCCAAGTCATAGAGAGAGTGCTAGTGGATGAGATCAAGGACACTGTCCCACCCCTCCCATGCAGTTCCATCCTATTGTACAACCCCATCACCCATATGTGAGTCATTCGGCCAAGCAACTAATATGTGTTTGCAACCACTAACATATCATCAAAATATAGATATACACATAAAATAGGTTTCAAAATTGACTTAGAATTTCAAAGACAAAATGTTAATTTTCATATGCGAGTGCCTTTGGTGGTTTCCTTCCATACTCAATAATCATCAGTAACAAGGTTTCTCAGTGTTAGTCATTGTCATAATAGCATCATCAACATCACCTAATCATTCACATCATTGTTCATTGTGAACCAGAACTAATGTAAGTAGCTAACATAGGGGACGCACCCGTCATGGCTATCATCATCATAACATCAATGGAAACATACATATCCATCAAAGCTATCATCATCGTAACATCAATAGAAAACATAACTATCCATCAAAGTTATCATCATCATGATATCAATAGAGAGCATACATGTCCTTTACAGCTATTATCATCATAAATTCAATAGAGACCAACATAACCATTTATGCTACAATCATCATAATTTCAATAGAGAACATGCATAACCATTAATGCTACAATCATCATAATACCAATAGATAACTTACATAACCATTAATGCTATTTTCATCATAATATCAATGGATAAATTACATAAACATCACAACCACTAATAATAGAGTCATGTGTCCAGATCCTCAACCTGAAGTCCTCAAAGAATAAAGTGTGGGCCATAGGGCTAAATAAATGTTAATTTCATATCACTGTCAGTCAACTAGAGTGGGGCACTACATACACCCCCTCTTAATAATAGAATTTGTCTCGAAGTCCTTGGAATAGTTAAGGAAAACGGTGACGCATCTCCTTCGCGTCCTCCCAAGTAGTTGAACTGGGACTCTAATTGTCCCACTGGACCTTAACCTGGTCCACTAACCGTCATCTAAGCTGCCAAGTTTTCTATTCTAGTATGTGAATTGGTTCAGCCATTACAGTTTCCTTGTCCAAACACTACAAATGACCCAAGTCAATAACATGCGAAGGATATGACATATAATGACACAAAACAGAAACATGAAACACATCATGCATACCTGCTAAAGATGGAGGTAAGGAAAGCCTATGTGCCATCGGCCCTTTCCTTTCTAAGATTTCAAAAGGTCCCACAAACCGTGAAGACAATTTTTCTCCCTTTCCAAATCTTATAGAGCTTTTTTGGGGCCTTACTCTTAAGAACACCCTATCTTCCACTTCATAACTTCGGTCTACTCGATGAGCATCAACATAACTCTTTTGTCGATCTTGTGCTTCTTTTAGCCTCCCCCTAATCATAGTCATTTGTTCTTCCATCTCTTGCACCACTTAGGGCCCTATTAATACTCGGTCCTCTAGTCGATCCCAACTAAGAGGTATTCTGCAAGGTCTTCTGTAGAAGAATTCAAAAGGTGCCATCTTGATGAAACTCTGATAACTATTATTGTAAGCAAATTACATGAGGAGTAGAAACTCCTCCCATCTCTTTTGTTGGTCCATCACATACATCCGAAGCATGTCCTCGGGGATTTGATTAGTCCTCCCTGCCTACCCATCTGTCTCAGGGTGATAAGCGGTGCTGAAGTTCAATTGGGTTCCCAAGGCTTCTTGGAAACTAGTCCAAAACCTTCCTGTAAACACTACTCCCCTATCTGATATGATCTTCCTAGGCACTCCTTATAATCTCTTAATCTCATCAATAAAAATTTTGGCTATTTCTGGTGCCTTATATGTAGTCTTAACTGGTATGAAATATGCGCTCTTGGTCAACGTGTCCACCACTACAAATATGGAATCATGTCTTCTTGAGGTCATTGGTAGTCCCACAATGAAGTCCATTGATATAACATCCCATTTAGATTTTGGTATCGTTGACACTCTAAGCATCTTGCTACCAAGTTTACGATGTCCTTCTTCATGCCTTTCCAAAAGAAGAGTGGTTTCAGGTCTGCACTGATCTTCTTAACACTAGGGTGTGCCATATATACTCCGCGATGTGCCTCATTCAAGATTAACTGGCATATATCTTCATTCGGTGGTACATATATCCTTCCCCAAAATTGTAGTAGCCCATCATTATCAAGGGATTAGTCTTCATATTTTGGGACCCTCATTTCATTCTCTCTCAAGCTTTTGCTAACCTCCTGGTACCAGGTGTCTTTAAATTGTAAGTCAAACAGTTTCTCCCTCAAATTTGTCTTTAAGGGAATCACTGAAAATATATGAGGCCTCCTACTTAAAGCATCAACCACCCTATTTACCGTACCTTCTATGTAAGTAATATCAAAATCATATTCACTAATTAGCTCAGACCATCGTCTTTGCCTTGCATTTAAGTGGTCTTGAGTGAATATGTGTTGTCGCCCACAATGGTCAGTGCTAAGATCAAACTTCCTTCTTAGAAGGTAGTGTAATCTTTAGTGCATAAACAATTGCTGCCATTTCTAGATCATGGGTTGCGTAGTTCTCTTCGTGGGTTCTGTTGTAACTTAGGAAACCAATTTCCTAGCTGTAGAGAAATTGTGCTTAAGACATTAATAATTATTGTTTGTTGTCACTTATTTGTCACTTTATTGTTTGTTGTATTCTCAAATGAAGGGCCTAGAAAACTTGGTCTTTAACCCTTAATACATATGTGACCGAAAAAATCTTAGAATGCCATTTGTTGCTAGATATAAATGATGAATGAATAAAGCTTGAAGAAGAAGTTAAAGATAATATGCTGCTTAACACATAAACTATTAGATATTTGGGATTCAACTGCGTTAAGTAAGTCATTCACGTATGACCATTTCCATGAGAGGTAGTCGTAAGTGACTAATTTCTCATGATTTGAATAGTTCACTTAGCACTCATTGCATCGGGTGATGCTCACAGGGGTGAAGAAGTGGGATTGAAACTAGTGAAATAAATCACATAGCTTCAATCATCACTTCCGGGGCTTGCACCCGGTAACCAGGACTTCCCAGGAGGTCACCCATCCCAGATCTCCTCTGGCTCAAGCGCGCTTAACTGTGGAGTTTTCCCCCACAATCAAGCCCACTTAGCTTGCTACCACATTTGCAAAACCTTAGCAAGTATTGTGCCTCATGAACCATTCAAGTAGAGATCCCTTGACTCTTTTTGAATTTAAGTATGGGGGTTTACGCAGTGCATTGTATTAGGAAATCTTGTAGGATTCCTGTAACAACTGATCCCTTTAACAAAACAAGCTCGTAGACAGGGTCAATGTAGCCAAGGTGTATGCAACGTGTAAGGAGCGGTTCCTGATCAAAAATCACCAACATAAGGTAGCCAAGCCACCAGTTCAAAGACCATGAGCACCAACAGTAGCAGTAATAAAAAAAACAAAGTGCCAAAGTCTGAACATGCAGAGCACGATAGCGACTAACATGTAAGTGGCTAAACCCATTTCTCTATTGCATGAATATTATTTAGGAACTACACGAACCATTGAGATGGTTGTGATTAAACGAAATTGGTGGCTAGCTAACTAGCCACCCTGGGTCAATTCAAACCACCCTCATTGAGTTCAAACAAGCCTCGTCCAATTCAAACAACAGTTCAGAAGGTGCAGTCAACACGTATGGTCCATCAACTCAGGAAGAAAAACTCAAAACCAGTAGTGGTGGCGGCGTATAACGGGAATGATGGAAGTGATGGCGGGCAGGCGACATGAAATACCATAATGGCACTACAGTGGGGATCAACGGTCTAGATGGGGATAACGTACCCTTCCAACCACCTCACCTCATCACTACAAATCACGCCATCAACTTAAGTACACTGTAGTAGAAGCCTTCACCACCTTTTGTTTTCATTGGCATCGATGCGTTCTCGGCTGCAACAACTCACCTACCACCTTCAAAACATTAAAACAGTCTCTCTCTGCTAGTTTTCAAAACCATCCCACTTATCGAGCTCTAGAGGAGCATTAACGCATTCCACAGAAGTAGAAACACAGTCTACAAGAGCCTTTCTATAGGAAGGCCAGAGAGCAGCGCTGCAGAGGGAAAATTCAAAATTTTTGCCAAATTCGAGCTCAAAAAGTGGTAGGTTCAAAAACCCACTCTGCATGCAATATATCCATACAAGGTGGTGGGATTAGAAGCAAAACACTGGGTTGAAAAAGGAAGGAAAAGTGAACACAAAAGTCTGCCTGTGTTTCTCTAAATTATATACAGTCTCTCCATTTTTCTCTCTGCACTAAAAGTTCGTCTTTTCCTTCCCTGTATTGTTCTGTAAATAAGGGATGCAACCATAAGAAAATCAAGCCTGTAAAAGAAGTGAACTTGCATTTGGGAAGTCTATTTATCTTGTGAGAAAGAAAAAAGCACTACTTTATATACTCTTTATTTTTTCAAAATATTGATTTCCTCAAAAAATCTCGAGAGGTAAATTTAGGTTGAGAACAGGGTTTGAAAGGAGGGGGAAATTGCAAATCGCTGTTGTGAAAAAGAGAAACACTAAAAATTCCCTCCTTGGTTCCAGAAAGACAAACCTCAGCTATTCCTCTATTTTCAGTCTTGAAATTCGTTGCCTTCCTCCTCACCTGATAATTTCCAACAGTCACTAGACATCATGACAGGGTGTTTTATGAGAAAAGAGCCTTTGAACTCCACCAAATTGGATGATCACCCAGAAGTGGTAGCCCTCTTTACTAGGGCAAATTGGATGTATTTCTTTGAGAGAATTCATGGGCATGATGAGGAAGTCACCGAGGAATTTCTAATGTCTTTAAGGCCCCATTCAAAAACCCGTGCTACAGTCAGTTTCAAGAGCCTAACCATAGAGATTACACCAAAATTTATCAGCAGGATCATAGGTCTTCCACTTGGGCTCCCCTGGAGTAAAGAAGAAAAGCCTCTAGGACAGGTTGCTAAAAAGACATTTTTTTCAGCCTAATGAACATCCTGTAGAGGACAAGAATGGGGTCAAAAGGACAAGTATACCTCATCCATGGGATGAGGTCAACTACCAGATCATGAAATATATCTCCTGTGAAGGGAGATACAATATAGTCTATGGTTATCATTTCAAATTATTGCATGAAATAAGATATGGAATGGACCTACCTGCATCTAGAAAACTCAGTCTACCATATTTTCTCCTCCAATCTTTGATGGAGTGTGGCACCAAGTTGAATGCAGGGGTTCCAGACCAACTAGCCCACCATGGGCTCATTAAATTACTGATAGAGGATGCCCTCCACACATACACCATCCCTATAGCCTGGGAAATTTTTAGGAACATGACTAGAGAAGATGACATAAAAACTCTCACTGATGACCTTAGCCCATCTGGCAATGAAGAGGAGGAGCAGAAAGAGAAACTTGAAAAGGAAATCCAAGAGGAAGCAAAAAATATTCAAGTAGAAGAAGAAAAAGAGGAAAAACAGAGAGAAGAGGAGAAACAGGACACAACCACATTTGAACCTAAAGCAAAGAAGAAAACAGAATCGAAAGCAGAGAAGAGAAAGAGGACAAAAGCTAAGAAGAATAAGCCCAAGACAACTCAGAAAAAGACTGCCAAAGGAAAGGTAGAAACTCAGCAAGAAAAGGAGAAAACATCACCAAAGACAGTAGAAATAAAATCTAAAATAGTAGACACAGGAAAAACTATAGAAGATGAAGAGGAAGAACAACAAGAAGAAGTGTCCCCTGAGACACTAGCAAGGGAAGCAGCAACTGTTCTTGCCGCACTGAGCACTCTATCTAAGAAAAAGGGGAAAAGAAAAAGACAAACATCAATGTATTTCAAAGCTCATAGGAGAACCAGAATCAAGGTGGGCAAGCCCCAGCCACCTTCGAAATAACCTATTATCATTGAGGATGCACCTACTGTGACAAAGGAGGAATCTCCATCCAAAATCTCCATTACTTATGAGAGAGGGAGTCCTAAGACCTCCACCTGGAAGGAAAGGATCAAATTAATGGGCTCTAAAGCAGTCCTACAGGAGGCACAAACCTCTCTATAGAAGACACTGGCCAAGCTCAAAGAAACTGAAAAACTGGAAAGGAAGGCAACAAAACAGTCCTAAGAGGAAGGTAAGGCAAAAGAGATACCAGAGCCTAGACCTCAGCCTAACTTAGGCTCCTATTATAATCTTCTGGAGGGTGGGAAGATCATCCCACAAAAATTTGTAGTGCCCATTTTCTTCAAACTAGAAAAGGAGAGAGCCAAGACTCACACCTGGATGCAGATTGCAAAATCTAAAGGAGTCGAAGATATAGGGCACATGGAAAACAAGTTGAGAGAGATGAGCAGGGAATTGAGCATGGTAAGGCATACCGAGAGCATCAGAAGAGCTCAACTGCAAGAAGAAAATGAATTGTTGAAAAAGCAGCTGCAAGAAAGGGAACCTCAAAGAAGAAATGAGCTGTCAACACTGAGAGGAAAACAACAGAAAGAGGGACCCCAAGCAGGTAGTGAAGCAGTAGAGAGACAACAACTAGAAGAAGAACCATAGACAGACAGTGATACACTGATGAAACAGTAGCAAGAAAAAGAATCCCAGGCAGACACTGAAGTGTTGATTCTGAATAGGAAACTATAGGAGAAGGAAGCCTAGTTAGCCCGCATGGCCAGGTGGGCAATGGAGGCATTAGAGTGCAGATAGCCAGCTAAATCATATGCATTGTATCTCAAAGATCAGTGGCTCCAATTCCAGATTAAGACACTTGCCCAGAGGGGCACAATACCATTTCAAGATTATGGCCAATTTATGCATTTATGTGATCATAGCTCAGCTGAGGATAAAGAAAGGCTAGCAGAAATTTACCTACACAACATGGCACCCACTCACATGAATTTATGAGATCCAAATGTTGCATTGGGAGACTTGCAGTTAATGGCTATGGGTTCTTGGATGAGCCATGAAGAGAAGAGAGCAGTGGAAATTCAGAAACTAATGACAAAAGAGCTAAGTGAGCCCCTGATGATTAGGGCAGAACCAACAAAACACTTTGCTCCCATCTCTGCCCCCAACACCTTGCAACCAATCCTCAAGTTCTCCCTAATTACGTTGACAAGTAAGGACAGACTATTGCTCATTTCGAGGATATGGAGAGATTGTTTGGTGATGACTACCTTCATGCCTACATGAGAAGGTGGAATACATTGCCACATAGCATAAGGATCAGGGAGTATCACTCCGCAAACAGGATTAGGGAAGCCATTAGGAGAGTGCCCCTATATAAGCATTCAATGAAAAATTTGAAAGCCAACTAGATTAGGCTTAAACTCAGTCCTCCACTATTGCTAGGACTGTTGGAAGGAGTTAAGGAGGAGGAAGAATAGAAACAATGGGAATAAGTGAATAGGAAAGCAGGTTTCCATGACAGAGAGGAAGACATCACATCAGAGGCTTGGGATGCTAGGGAATCTGTCAAGGCTATTAAAGATGAAGAACTATATTAGTTGCTCAGAGGATGAGCAACCCATTCAGCAGGGGGGTGATGATGAGCCCCATAAATGGGTAACTATATGGGCTTATTTTGCCTTTTATTTTGACTTAATCCACCATTCTCATTAGTTTATTGCATTTTTTTGAATATATTTATGCTAATAGAGTGAATTGGGTTAATCACTTTGCCATGTAGTCTAATGAGTGTTTATTGCAGATTTTTTGGACAATTTTGGACAAAGGCAAGGAATTTATGAGCAAATGGCAGCCAAACTTGAGAAAAATAGGGAAGAGGACTTGTAGGGAGGGTGTCTCCTTCATTAATGACCCCTTTCCCAGAATCCTCCATCAGCAACCTAGAGCACAAAGGCCCACATTGATGCTTCTAAGGGGCAGCTGAGCAAGTTAAGTAGGACTGTTGTTTATCTTTAGTTCTAGGAAGCTGAGTTCCTAGATTTTAGGAGGACTATTGGGAGTCCCCATTTGCATAAATAAGAAGGCTTCGAGCCTCAGTAGGTTAGCCAGTTATTAGTATGTTTCCGCACTTTTGTGCAGCACATTGTTCAGCTTACTTTTGAGTTCCTTTTGAGAAAAAATTATATGATGTAACTGCTATTTTTGATAAATGAAGATGAAACAATTTTTGAGCTAGCACTGATCTCTTTTAGATGGCTGAAGCTCTTGGGTTAGGGCCCAACCCAAGCTTCTTAGCACCTCCTTTATTTATTTATATGTTTTCTTGCTTCCATTCATGAGTTAATTTCTGTTGCATTGATTCATCTTACCTTGTTAAGTTAGGTTGCTTTTGATGATTAGCATAGTTGTCTTTGTATCAGTTGTGCAAGTAGGTTGTTGTAGTGACAAAATAATATTAAAAAAGGCCACAACAAGCCCTAATCTCCTTTCTCCCTTCTTGAGACTATGATTTGAGGTCAAGGAACTATTGTTGCCACCAAAAACACAATTTTTTGCTCTTTCATGCAACTGCAAGCGTGATCACTTGATTTGGAAAAGTTGATGGTAACTTAGATTCACATGCTTATATCATCTCCTATTCATTTTCCATAGTTCTCTCGCATAATTTTCTGTTCATAAGGTATTGTTCAGCATTTTATGTTTTTAGGTCAGAAACTAGGTTAAGCTAGACAAAACTCTGTTTTTAGTTCTTTCTTTGGTCAAGTTTTGATAAGTGAATGTGCAGATCTCTTGCAGGACATCTCAGCTCACCATCCCTCCATGAAACAGCTAGCACTAGCTCACTTCTCCTAGATTTCCCAACTCATTCACAACATTCACCAATCTGCCCTAATTTCTGTGTTTTCCTTCATAAAGCTGCTTTCTTGCCATGTGAGTAAATGCAACCATCACGTTCATCCATGATCTTCCTTGACAAATTTTAGACACATCAACACCTTCATCCAGCCTTCATTCCCCCTTTCACATCATTCTTCCACCTTCAAAACCCTCAAAACATCTTTCGGCCTCCTCTTGTAGATCCGCCTATACAACCTCCTATAGATCCCCTGCAGCCTCCTGTAGAATTTCCTGTGAGTGATTTTTCAAAATCTGATCGCAATGGAAGTCTTCAAAAGGGTACTAGGGGCTTCTTAGGACCTCTCCACACCTTCCTCACCTTCTTCAAAAGCCAAATCCATTTTCCTTTGCCACCAAATCTCTGCACAGTCACACCCAATCAAATCACAAGCATAATAATTCCAAATAAAAATACTCAAAAGTACAAAAAGATGATTTCTTCTCATTTCTCTTCAGAAGTAGCTTGAATAAATGTAATTTACCTTTTCAGTAGTCAATGGCACTCACTTCATTAGTTTCCATCTCTTTTCTTGATAGGGTCAGTGGGTAAACTAGGGTTTGCTAGGGTTTGCATTTCATTTCAGTTTTCCTTCTCTTTCTGCAAGTAGAATAGCCCCTGTAGAGTTAGCTTTCTTCCATCATAGTGAAAGCTTCTTTTGAGAACTCATAGAAGTTGGCTTAAGCTCCTTGCGAACTTGCGCCAACTGATCAAGTGACATCTTGTAGTAAGAGCTAGTACTTGTGCATACGGCACCATCACTTCTAAGTTTGTTACGAACTACCAAGTTGATAAAAGTAAACAAGGAAACCCCAGGAGTTGTAGCATGATTGCTGCAATACTGGGGCCCACCAATCTCCCTCTAGATTTAGATCTCCCACTTGATGACTTTTTTTTTCCTATTCTGGGACCGTCCTCATACAGACAAGGCGTTACCATTCTGGCTCTTCATATTTTTCAATCTCATCTCCTCCATCAGCAAGGATGAGACTATTTCATCAAACTGCAAGGTAGTTACATTGCTACCTATTGCAATAACCAAACTATCCCACAAATCTAGTAGAGAACACAACAAACTAATGCACTTATCTTCATCTGAAATTTTGATATCAACACACGATAATTGACTTACCACAATATTAAACGCATTCAGATGCTCTATCACTAAGTCTCCATATTTCATCCTTAGGTTATACAACTTTTTCCATAGGAACAGTTTATTCGCCAGAGACTTAGGTTAGTACAAAGTCCCTAACATTTCCTACAAAGCCTTCACCGTAGCTTCCCCTGATACATTCAACAATACTGAATCTGAGACACACAATCATATTGTGCTCTTTGCCTTTCTATTTAACTTCTTCCATTCTTCATCAGACACTCGCGTTGGTTTAGTACCTATATCTACTGCGATCCACTAATATTTATTCACTAACAGATCCTCCATCTTGAGTTACCACAACTCAAAACTCTCACCATTAAATTTCTCAATCTCTACCTTTCCACTGCTTGCCATCTTCTTTCACCACCAGAATCGATCTCGCAGATCTCCCACTGAATAGGGTCTACGACAGGCCCAAGCGAAACCCCTCAGCAACAAAGGCGTCCCCTTGAAGCCAAACCGGCTCTGATACCAAATGTAGGTTTTAACCCTATACAGAAATTACCTACATACGAATTCTAAAACACAGAAAATAGACAATGCAAGAGCATAACACATAAAACACATATACACAGATATTTTCCCCTAGATCCCAAAACTAGGATTACCAACTTGATTTTTCATTATGTTCCTTCAATGTTACAATACATATTTATACATGCCAAAGCATCCAATACCGTGGACCAAAAACCATCACATCCAAAATCATGGAACGAAAACCATCATGTCCAAAATCATGTGTGAAAAATATGCAAAAAACCATAGGTAGGTCTACCCAACCTAATATAGGGTCCAAAACCATAGGTAGGTCTATCGGACCCCATAGGGTGGGGTTACCTGCACCCCTCAAACCCCCTATGACTCTCCTCACTACACAATCATCGCAGCGAAGGGGGGGCTTCACCCCCCTTCTAACCCCCTAGTTAACTACGTGGGCTAGTCGTGGAAAGAATATAGCACAACCCAACATAAATACGCCATGAGCTATGTCATAAAGCTCCAATAAGTGGTATGGGTGTCATGTCATTATGATGTTATCTTTGTTATGTTGTCATCTTGGTTTACTTCTCAGCAGGATGATCGTTGTAAATACTGCAATGAGCTAAGTTATAAACATCCATGGGAAGTATGTTTTGCTTACAACAACATTGTTGGTTATAGGTGTTGTTGAACATTGAGGATGATATTCCCCTAAGGGGGAGGGTTCTGCAACATCCATAGTGAAAATTCCATGTAATAAATTTAATAATGGCAAATAATAACCACAGCTGGTGGGACACTTATTCCAAGATGAATGTTGGGAAAAATCATAGTGATGGTGATCACTTGTGGTTAATTAATGGCTAAGGAAATTGGCAAAGGCAATGAAAAAGGATTTGGAAATGCAAAGTGGCATTTTGGCACATTTCTTTATGAAAATAATGGAAATTAGGATAAAAGGGAGGTGAAAGGTCACAAGTTGCATGTGAGGAGAAGAATGAAGGAAAATAATGGAAAATGAAGAAAATATAGGTATGATTAATAAAAAGCCTTCTAAGGATCACTTCATGGCTTTTGTCAGTTGACACTTTTGTTAGTTCAATTTTGGATCTCTCTCTCTATTCTCTCTCTCATAGTCTTGGACACTTAGAGCTTTCTTGGGGCATTCTTAGAGAGTGTGGCATACTTGGATTTTTGGAGAAAGAAGGCAAAGGAAGAGCAGTAAATCGCAAGAGGATATTAGGATCAACAACTAGAGTGAGTTTTTCTTGTAGGTACTGAGTTACATGTATTTTTTTCGTCACTAATTTGGTATGCATGGAATATGCATGTGGTTTATTGGTCATCATCTATCACTAGCATGGAGGATTGCCTATAAGGATAGCGGATTTGCCTAGCCTTGCCATTTCATAGATAGTCGTGTTGTTATGGGTTTAATTCTTTGTTTTTCTGGTTCGTTCTCATCCTTGCTTTATCTTGGATTGAGTTAGTAGTTCTTGGAGCCTTGGTTGGACAAATGCCCTTGAGCATTGTAGCAACTTGGGTTGAGTTACTAGTCCTAGATTCTTGGTTGGAAAAACTCTATAGAGCCCCTAGTGGGTTGAGGTACTAGTACTGGAGCCTTGGTTAGACAAATGCTCTTGAGCCCTGTAACGGCTTCGGTTGAGTTACTAGTCCTAGAGCCTTAGTTGGACATACTCTATAGAGCCCTTGGTGGGTTGAAGTAATGATCCTAAACCCTTGGTTTGACAAACACTCTATAGCCCGACGACATGTGGGTTGAGGTACTAGTCTTGGAGCCTTGGTTGGACAAACTCTCTATAGCTCGATGACATATGTGGGTTGAGTTACTAGTCTTGGACCCTTGGTTGGAACAAATGCTCTGGAACCTTGGAAGGCTTGGGTAGAGACCAATCTGGTGATAATTTTGTGATGTCCAACCATAAGGTGGAATCATTATTTGATGGGTTGAGGTGTTTTGGCCTCTAGAATCCCTGGATGGTTTTGATTGTTGTGTTTTATGAGATCCCACATTCATGCTTGGAATATAGCATAGGGGTAACTGGATGAAGAAATTTTTTGGCTCAACCATGTCTACAGTTGGGTGGCTCATGGAAGTCCCACAACTGGTTGATCTTGGCATCATTAGTATGAGGTTATTTCTCCTTATTATTTCATGAGTATTATATTAGTTTATATGTGGATTATATGGTAGTGATTTACTTGGTATTTATGTTGATATTATGTTGGTTATGAATATGTATTATGACAGTGGCTATGTATGGCTCTCATCATGATTTTACTTATATATGTATGAACAATGTATCTATGGTATAATGGATGAAACTGCAGCTAATATGTTGAGGCATCAATTCTTCTTAGAAATTCTCATATGAGTATGAGACCCTTATGTTTAGATCTATTGTTTAGACCTATAGATTACATATTTCTGATATGTTGGACCAAATGTCTGTCATGGCTAGTAGGGGTCTAGTCAAGGGATTGTTCAAGTAATTTCATTTCTATCATGATTAGATTGTTACCTTTCTATTATGAAGGTGTCATTTATTTTTGGGCAGTGACCTAGGCTCTCAACCTGAAAAAGTGGATCAAATCCCTGGGACATAGGCACAACAACGAGGAGAAAAGTCCTTGGATTCTAGCATACCATGTTGTGGGAGCGTCCAAAGCTTTTTTGATGCATGCATGTCCATATCAAGGGATCATACAAGAGTGTAATGACCTAAAAACTCAATGGGACCCAAGGGCTAGTTACCTGAGAGGTTGGGATGGTTCCTGGTAGTTTTGTTACTAATGTAGAAAGTTTGTATCATGTGTTTCCGTTGGTTCCACTTCCTTAAGGTGACTTAGGAGGTTGAATCTGTTGAAATATGGAAACAAGGGTATTCCAATTTAATTTTCCTTGAATTAAACTGTGAATTAAAATCAAATTTAGTCTTAACATCTACTTGGAAATAATTAATTAATTTATTTTAAATTATTTAATTGGCAAAATTCAAGTTAGAAGTCTTTCTGAAGTCATGCAAGAGTTATCCCTTAAATTAAGGAGATAAGAATGAGTTATATTTGAGTTGTAATTAGTTAACTCAGTTTACTGAGTTAAATCCAGTTAAATTAGTTCCAAACTATTTGAGGAACTAATAGTGTGTTAATAGTCGGTTGATGCATTAATGCACTCAACTAGTGCTACCACAGTTAATTGAAGTTTTCCTCATCAGAAACTCATGCATGTCTATTTTGAGAAAGACCTAGTTGAGACCAATGTTCAGGACAGTGCACTATTAGCTGCATGTGTTTTCTCATGGAGAAAACTCAATCATGCAGTCAAGGATTCATCCTTGAGGATTGCGCAGATTTGAAGGCTTGTTTTTCCACTTGGTAATGGGCTAACCATCCACAAGGAACAACACAAGGAAATAGGAACTTGGAGGGTAGAAAGGAAGGTTGTAGAGAAGCCAAGATTTCCTATGAGCATCTGTGAGGATTGTACTGAGCGCTGGCTAGCTTTGAGAGCTAAGGCTTTGTATAATTCCTATGTATTTCCACCATGCATGATAATACAATAGTGTGGGGTTTTTAGATGAGGCTTTCCCCAAAGTATTTTCATGTGCATTGTGCCATTGATTCTTCTTCTTCTGGTTATATTGTTCAACTCGATCTTTAAGCTTCCACAAAATTGATAGTAAAAGTAGGTTATAGTATTATGCTTTGATTTATATTGCATTATCAGGGTAACCTATCACAAATTTTCTACATAGTATCGGAGTTGTGAATAGTATACTCAGAAGAGAATTCAAAGTTTGAAGTTCAGGGTTGTAGTTGCAAATCGAATTCATATCATACTTCAAGGTTGGCCAATAGCGTTCTATTGCTTGAGACTCGAGTATGCCTTGGAAGGTAGCTCGAATTACATAGCATGGAAAGATAGAATGGAGGTTGTATTTGAAGACAATGGGTTGAGAGAATCCATTAATCAAGAAATCCAAAAGCCAGCTTCAACTAATGCACAAGAGTTGGCTAAGTCGAAGAAGTGTGTGGCAAAGGCGAGACAGATCATCCTTGAGAGAGTTCAAGACCATATTGTCTCAAGTCTCCATGGGAAGGATACTCCATTTTCAATGTGGAAGACATTGAAGGACCTCTACTAGAACATTAGTGACCAGAGGAAATTGGCGCTTAAGGATAAGCTTCAAAGAATTAAGATGGAGAAGGGTGATACTATTTCCACATATCTAAACAAGCTCACCCCCTGCAAAGATGAGATTGGTAGTGTGGGAATAACTACTGCCGATGATGATATGGTAAGCCTCACTCTCTTTAGCCTTCCAAAGAGTTGGAATAGCTACCAGGACTCTGTGAATGTAAAGGAGAAACTGCCAGATTGGGAACGACTATGGTTGAATCTTATGCAGGAGAAGATCAGGAGGAGCACGCGAGATGGTTCTTCATCCAAGAATAATGATGAAGAATATCTAGCCTTAGCAAGTAAGGCAAGGAAAGGGAAGGGGAAGGCTTCCCATTTCAAATCGAATTCTTCTCATGGAGGGAAGAACGGTGACATGTTTAAAGTTACATTCTTTAATTGTCACAAAATGGGACATTATGCGACTAATTGTCCATCGAAGAAGTCCAAGAAGGGATCCTCAGAAGGATCGGAAGGTGAGGCATTAGCCTCTCAATTCGAAATGGACTTTAACCTCATCACATGCATGGTGTCATCAATGATGGGTTGTGTTTGGTATCTTGACAGTGGATCCTCATTCCACATAACCGGTGTTAAAAATTTATTCAATGCCTTGGAGGAGAAAGACCTCAAGATGAGCATATATATGGGTGACGATGGAAGGTATAGTGTTTTAGGAGTGGGCAAGGTTGCTTTTCAGAGGGAGCATGGAGCTCCTCTCACCTTGATAGATGTAATGTATGTGCCTAGACTAAAGAAGAACTTGGTATCAGTCGTGATATTAGAGGACAAAGACTGTGATGTTGTCTTTAGTAAAGGAAAGGTGTTCCTATGACACATAGCCATGGGTCAGACAAAGAGGATAGGGATTCGGGTGAAGAATCTCTATAAACTAAAGGTAGATGATTGTGCAGCATTGAGTACAAAAGTAGAATTGGTGCAAAGCCAAGACATTGGTGAGTTGTGGCACAAGTGGTTGGGCCATTTGTATCATGGGGCTTTGTAGATAATGCAGTAGATATCTACATGACTTCCCAAAGGTAAACTTGAGCAAGTTGACACATGCAAAGGTTGTACCTTGGGAAAGTATACCAAATCTTCCTTCAATGATCAAGACAGTCGAGCAGAGGCTATCTTAAAGCGAGTTCATACTGATTTGTGTGGACCATTCTCGATGACATCCACAGTGAAGCAAAGGTATTATGTGATTTTCATTGATGACTATTCTCGTAAATGCTCAATTTATTTCATGTAGAAGAAGCACCAAACTTTCACAAAGTCTTGTGAGTTCAAAGCTTTGGTCGAGAAAGAGTTAGGCAAGAAGATCAAGGCCTTGAGAAGTGACAACGATGGAGAATATGTCTCTCAAGAGTTTAAGGACTTATGTGCATTGGAAGAACTTAAATGAGAGTTGACGGCACCTCATAACCCATGGCAAAATGGGGTGGCTGAGAGGAAGAACAAAACTATTATAGGGGCAGCACAGGCAATGTTGCATGACCAAGGCCTACCACTTCACTTGTGGGCTGAGGCATGCAACACATCAGTCTATTTGCAAAATAGAAGCCTGCATCACATACTTGGGATGAAGACACCAGAGGAAGCTTTCTCTAGTAAGAGACCAGATGTGGGTCACTTCGGGATCTTTGGCTCATCAATTTATTGCCATGTGAGAAAGGATGCACAGAAGAAGCTTGAGTTGCCAGTAGAGTTGGGGATATTTGTGGGGTAAACTGATACACCTCACAATTATCGGGTGTACTTGCCTACCAGTCGAAGGATAGTGGTCCACAGAGATCTCAAGTTTGATGATCAAAAGGCCATGTGAGTTTCCCTTGAGAGGGATCTCCAACTACAGGCTGTGGAGGAACTGTTGGTTCCTAAGGAGGAGGAGCCTCAGACTGATGCAGAGTAGGTGCATGTAGAGGTTCTAGGAGTGGAGACATCCACTCAAGCAAAGGCTTCCAGAGATGGACGGAAGCACACAAGAGAAGCTGACAGATTGTTGGAGGATGCAAGAGAGAGTGCAGGAGTACCATCTTCTCAGTGCAGACAGAGGAGGTCACCTGAAAGGTACACTAGATACATGGCCCTTGTTGGAGAATGTGTTGAGACTGAGCCATCTTCCTTTGAGGAAGTAGTGTAGCAGCCAATTTTGGTTGATACAATGGTGGAGGAGTATGACTCCATAGTTCGTAACAGTGTTTGGGACGTGGTTTCAAGACCGGAGAACAAGTTAGTTGTGAGTTCCCGTTGGCTTTACAAGGTAAAGAAAGCTGCTGATGGTAGTGTGGAGAAGCATAAGGCAAGATTTGTTGCCTGCGGCTTTTCAAAGCCAAGGAGGATCATGTTGCTGTAGTATATTTTGACAGAGGAGCAAGATGCTGACATTTTGACAAAGGCATTGTCAAAGTGTAAATTCAAGTTCCATAGAGATAGGATCAGGGTGGAAGATAATCCCTTTCTTATTGAGAGGGAGTGTTAAAATATGGCAACAAGGATATTCCAATTTAATTTGTCCTTGAATTAAACTGTGAATTAAAATCAAATTTAGTCTTAACAGCTACTTGGAAATAATTAAGTAATTTATTTTAAATTAATTAGTTGGAGAAATTCAAGTTAGAAGGTTCTTTCTGAAGTCATTGTAAGAGTTTATCCCTTAAATTAAGGAGATAAGATTGAGTTATATTTGAGTTGTAATTAGTTAACTCAGTTTACTGAGTTAAGTCCAGTTAAATTAGTTCCAAACTATTTGAGGAACTAATAATGAGTTAATAGTCAGTTGATGTAGTAATGCACTCAACTAGTGCTACTCCAGTTAACTAAAGGTTCCCTCATCAGAAACCCATGCATGTTTATTCTGAGAAAGACCCAGTTGAGATTAATGTTCAAGGACAGTGCACTATCAGTTGCATGTGTTTTCTCATGGAGAAAAATCATGCATGCAATCAAGGATTCATCCTTGAGGGTTGCGCATATTTGAAGGCTTGCTTTTCCACTTGGTAATGGGCTAATCATCCACAAGGAACAGCAAAAGTAAATAGGAGCTTGGAGGGTAGAGAGTAAGGCTAGAGAGAAGCCATGATTTCCTATGAGCATCTGTGAGGATTGTACTAAGAGATGGCTAGCTCTAAGACCTAAGGCTTTGTATAATTCCTATGCATTTCAACCATGTATGATAATACAATAGTGTGGGGTTTTTAGCTGAGGCTTTCCGCAAAGTATTTTCATGTGTATTGTGCCATTGATTATTCTTCTTCTGGTTATATTATTTAGCTCTATCTTTAAGCTTCTACAAAATTGATAGTAGAAGTAGGTTATAGTATTCTACTTTGATTTATATTGCATTATCGTGTTAAATTATCACAGATTTTCTACATAATCATATCATAGTAAATTATCGTCACATGTTTACCCTGGTTGGCCAGTTACATGGGTAGATGTGGGAGGATTGTGTTACATTATTAATGACCAGTTGACCAATCTTAGTCTTACCAAGGCTTTTAGGTATCAACCAATTTTTCTATATATGTTTTTGTACTTTCAAGTGCAGAAATTTTCTATTATTCAACAACAATAAAAATGATTTAGGTGGCAATGTGCTTTCTGTAATTCATTGGACTTCATTGTTGAGGAAGCATTCAAAGGAGTTTTTAGTTTTTGATTTTTTTAATCCCTTTTTATCAATCTCCATCAGCCATACTTATGATGTATTGCCAGTAAGAGTGTTTCCAGAGATCAAAATAATCTTACATCTTAGTGAGGGAGTAACATTCAGATATTGGTATTTATTATGTAAAGACTTTACTAAAAGTAGAATGTGTTTATTTGAAATGGCTCCTTAGAGGATTCCAATTTTATTCATATGATAATTTTTGCATTTGCTATTACCAAACAAAGTTTAAGTGTGGATCAAATTTGTTTCGTGTCCAAGAAGCACACAACTCTCTTTAAACTAAAAGTAAAGGTCAGACCATTTTCGGTTAGCACTAGAGAAATAGCTCAAGACGTTGAAATGATGTTGTAGGATATGAAATTTTCATAGGGGGAATTTTGGCATTATGATCCTCATGGTATTGTTTCCATTAGAAGAGTTGAACAAGGTAAAACTCCTTATAAACATTTGCCAAAGTGAGAGGTGGATAAATTTTCCAATAAGGAGATTGAAGAGTAAGATCCTGTGATAATTTCATAGGTAAATATAAGAGCATTTTAGCCTTCAAATTTAGATATAATGGAAACTCCATAGAAGAGAGAGAGGGAAATAAAAAGGGTATTTTCTAGATACACATCAATTAAACTCTAAATCAAAAAACATAAAGTACAGGTTATAGAAGAGGAAAAGATTAGGGGAATCAGATTTATCAATCATAGAAGCTACATCAAGTGAGAATGTCACATCAATCAAGTCTATTTTTAATATGGAGTTACTATCATATGTTGTTTTAGATCTAGAAGCATCATCATCTAGTTAGTAACCTACCACATCTGCTAAGTATGAGAACATATTTTCTTAGTCTATGAAAATCAAGAGAAGAAATGCAAAAATAAGGTAGGAGTTTGATAATGAAATTTGGAAACATGCCACAACCTCACAAAGTAGATTATTGGAAACCTTAGATTATGAAAAAGGACAATTTCATATCGCAGTTTTAGAACCACAATCTCAAATCATTAAAACTACAAAGGATTACAATGATGCAAAACCAATTGTTGACCTAAAGCATAATCATGTGGTTGATCTGATGGATTTCCATAGGAAAATAGAGGAGATGGTGTGTATATCTTTATCAAGATTAGTTGTTAATTCTTCTAAGTTGGAGAATTTTATAAGGTGACCAATCAACCAAAGGAAAACATTTCCACCAAGACCAAGCAAATGAGGATTGAAAATATAGATAACATTTTAAATAAATCTAGGTGTATAACTAAATCACTCTTCCCCATTGCTTTAGTAAAATATGGGGACACAAATATCCAAGTGTTGAGGAAAAATGTCAAGATGTGAACTCAAGACAATGTTCAAACTATAGATTTGGAAGAAACTCAAAGGGAGAAAGAAAAATTAATTTGATCATAGAATAGGAAAAACATTTTGAAAAACTTGAATTATAGGTTGAAATATTGTTGAAATAGGAAGTTGAGCAAACATGTGTAATGACCATCTGTGAAGAAACTATGATTGAAGCATACCCTTTAAAGAATTTCGTTGAAATAATGTCAACACTCAACCTGAATAATTAAGAAATTAACAATCTAAAGAAGATATTGGAGTTCAAGAGTGGTGCATTAATTTAAGCACATAATGAATTGGAAGAAAAAGATTGAATTCTTAGCACCAAAATCAACCGAAAGGCTTCTCTACAAACTCATATTAAATGGTATAAAAAACAACTAATTAGCACTAATCCATTGATTGGAACTAGAAGGAATATATGGAAAAATATTATTACTTGCATTTAAAAAATTTGGGAGTCCGTTGTGATAATTGGTGAGGAAGTAGACTTATTAATGGTTTCTAAAAGAAAGTTGCAGATCAAGATTAAGGAAGCAAACCTTAAGTCGCAAACAAAATAATCAAATTTTGTAATTCCAAAGGTAAAAAATACCTCATAATATTGGGGGTAAATGATAGACCCAACATGATAATGGAAACCAATATAGCTATTATTAAAATAAATTATATGTATCAAGAACTCGGAAAAAACATATCAGTTCAAAAGGAGATAAAATCATTTAATACCAAATTTAATATTTTAAAAGGAATGGGAATTCCTTCATGTTCGAATGTAAATGAAAGGTTGGTACCATTGGATGTATATAAATAAATACTATCTAAGTTTGGGGCAAATGATAGTAATATTTTTTATATGAAAGGAGCTTTAAAAGATGAAGAAATTATGGATAAACTCATGGATGTGTTCTGTCTTTACTGTCAATTAAGATTGTTTTTCCTATTAAGCCAATATATCAAAAATTTATTGAACTAGATATAGCTTATGGGAAAATGATAAAATATTTACTAAACTAGATATAACTTACCGGAAAATGATACCATACAGTTATTCAATTGGATTTGATTGGGAGAAATTAGATAACTTGCTTCCATAAATCTTCTACAACAAATTCTAAGAAATAAACACAAGTTGAAGTTCAAGATTGAGTTGAGAGATTCTATATTTTTGTTCTCATAAATATTTTCTTTTGTAATTTTTGTATAAAATCTAGAAAGCAACTTGAATGAAGGTTGACTTTTGGGGAAACACTTGTAATTTTTATGGAAGCACTTTACTTTCAAAAAGCTTAATCAAAAGATAATTTTTTCAGCGTATGGTGGTTTGTTTATTATGTGAGTAATGTTTTTATTTTTATTTTCTTAATATATTTTGATATGAACATTTTAAAATTATAGCGAGCACCAAAGAGGTTAAGTTGAGGATCAAGTTCCCTTAATTCCATTGGAAATGTTATGTTTTATATATTATATATATATATATATATATATTGTTGAGTTACTGGAATGCTATTTTGTACACTTTTTTGCTATATCATATAACTAATATATTCAAATTGTGTGTAAATGTTATCTGATGTATTTATGCAATCTTTATCATCACCTTTAGCTATTTGTGTCTTTCATGGTTGAATGTTATCCCTTTTCATTATGCTTTTGGAGGGATTGTGTTTTACATTTTAAAGCAATGAATGTGACCCTTATCAATTATTTTTTTTAAACTCCCGTATCTTGATGTCTTGACACAATTTCCTAGCCAGAAAATGCCTACAAGAAACAACAACTAATCATAGAAATGAGGGTACGAAACTCAATAATACTTGGAAATTTGTAATTAATAAGGACAAAAGGAAGCTCAGTGCTTGCTTCCTTTGGTTAATTCATATCATTTTAATATATATATAATAATATATATATATATATTATATATATATTATATAGATTAGTTAGTGATTCTTGATAATGAAATTTGTATTAAGAGAGTAAAAAAATAATCGATAAACAAATTGGATTTACAAGTTGCACAACTACAAAACCAATAATATTCAAACATTATCTATCAATAAATAAATATATATCATAAATATTTAATATTATTAATATTGATTAAAATTCCTAATAATCATTTATAAATAGATAATTGAAGATAATTAACATATACCAATCAATAAAATTAATTAAAAAGTATGAAAATTAATTTTGATTGAAATATATCAACTCTATAGGGCTCTAACCTAAAATATATATTTGTTCGAGAGATTGGGAAGTTCAATTTTGAAGAGCATTATATGTACTCATGGGTCAATGTGGTCTCTATGAGTATGTATCTTTCACCAACTTCATGTTCGAAAATTATATATTACCGAGCAATGGAACACATAAAATATTGCAGAAATATAAACACAGAAAATGCATAAAACAAGAGAGACACAGATATATGTGGTTCACCCAGTTTGGGCTACGTTCATAGAGAAACAACCAGTTCTTCTTTTATTATATTATCCAGCAAGTTGAAGAGATACAACCTACAACAGATCCACTATAACTCCCTCTTCTCTCTCAATCTCCTCTCTTTTCCTCACTCAAAACAAAGATATATGGATATACATAGACACAATACAATTCCCTCATATATAGTGAGGGGTTTTCTTATTGGGAAAAAAACCCTAAAGTAAACATAACTTCTACCATCAGATCATCTGCCTAATGAACAACCCAGATTGACTAGAAATTACTATACTTTTACAAGGAAATTTTACATTTTTTTAGCTTCAGGGGCGCTGCCCCCGAGCCCCGCCGGGGGACCGCTAGCCCTTGGACCCCCCAACAGGGGGGGATCGGCCCCCCCGAACCCCCACGGGGGGGACTCCTAGGGTATACATCAGGCTGAAACCTTTGAATACACAAGATAATCAAGCTCCACACCCAACTATCTCCCACTTGGAGACTGATTATAACAACTCTACCGCTGCTTCATTTGCGAGACAATGACTCCACTTTGGACTTGCTTGTTTCTTATGTTCTTCATCATACTTGAAGACCAACTGAAACTTAGAAGATTCTCAATTTCTCCTTGGTTACAACTTTTGTTAACATATCTCTAGGATTCTGGCTAGTGTGTATCTTTTCCAGCTCCAACTGTCCATCTTCCAATGTTGACCGTATGAAATGGTACTTGAGATGCATATGCTTAGTCTTGGAATGAAATGAAAAGTTCTTTGCAAGAGGTATGGCACTCTAGCTGTCACTGTATAATCTGCCCAACTCCTGTTTCTTACCAAATTCATCCAGAAACCTTTGTAACCAAATCATTTCTTTACTAGCCTTTGTAGCAGCAACATACTCTGCTTCTGTTTTTGAGAGTGCAACAACGCTTTGTAGTTTTGAGTCCCAACTAATAGTTGTTCCACCTACAGTAAACACATACCCTGTTGTGCTCCTCCTGTTATCTCTATCACCCGCCATATCTACATCAACATATCCCTATAGAGCAATGTTTGAACCACCAAAGCATAATGCTTGTTTTGTGGTACCTCTCAAATACCTAAGAATACACTTCACCGCCATCCAATGTTCTTTTCCTGGATTGTTCATGTACCTGCTTACAACTCCCACTACATGTGAAATATCAGGCCTTGTGCAGACCATTGCATACATTAAGCTTCCAACTGCTGATGCATATGGAACTTTAGACATATGAGTCATTTCTTCCTGAGTCTTGGGACACGCCTCCTTACTTAATTTGAAATGGCTAGCCAAAGGTATACCAACTAGTTTTTCATTTTGCATATTAAACCCTTTCAACACCTTTTCTATGTACTCACTTTGAGACAATGTTAATTTGCGATTCTTCTTATCTCTAGTTATTCTCATACCAAGGATTTGTTTTGTAGCACCCAAATCCTTCATTGCAAATGAGTTTGCTAATTTCCTTTTAAGCACATTTATTTCCTTCATGTTAGAACCCGCAACAAGCATGTCATCTACATACAATAACAACATAATATAGCTACCATCATTTTGCCTTTTGAGATAAACATAATGATCAGAGTGACGTCTAGTATACTCTTGTTCAGACATAAACCTGTCAAATTTTAGATACCACTTCCTTGGAGCTTGTTTTAAGCCATACAAGCTTTTCTTCAACCTACACACTAGTTTCTCCTTCCCTTTTACCTCATATCCTTGTGGCTGCTGCATATATATATCTTCCTCTAAATCCCCATGGAGAAAGGTTGTCTTTACATCTAACTATTCAAGATGCAAATCTTCACCTGCTACTAGACTTAGAATAGTTCTGATTGAAGTCATTTTCACAACAGGAGAAAATATCTCATCAAAGTCTATACCCTTTTTCTATGTAAACCCTTTTACCACAAGTCTAGCTTTATATCTTTTTCTACCTCCATCTTCTTCCTTCAAGTTGTAAATCCATTTATTCTGCAATGTTGTTTTACCTGCATGCAACCTGACTAAGTCCCATGTCTAGTTATGTGCTAAGGAGTCCATCTCTTCTTTCATGGCTTGCTTCCGCTTCTTCCTAGTTTCTACCTACACTGCTTCTTCATAAAATTATGGTTCACTAGAATCAATCAACAATACATAATATAATGAAGGAGAGTATCGTTTAGGGGGTCTACTTATCCTGGTAGATATTCTAACACCACTTTCAGGTGTTTGAAGTGCTTGTTGCTATTATGGTTGTTGTTCTGGCTATTGATCATTATGGTTTTCAGGCACCATCACTTTTTCTGTGATCTCGTCAAGGACTTTGTATTCTCTGTTTTCTTTTTCCTGTTTCTTTTCCTGCAGCTGATCTTTATACAAAACCTTTTCATTGAATATGACATCTGTGCTCCTAATGATTTTATGTGTTTCATAATCATAAAAGCGATAACCAAAATCATTAACACCATATCCAATAAAGGTACATTTCTTTGATTTTGCCTCAAGCTTTGTTCTATTTTCTTTGTTAATGTGGACAAAGGCTTCACAACCAAAAGTCATTAAAAAAGAGTAGTTTACCTTTTTACCTGTCCATGCCTCGTCTAGAATACCACAATCCAAGGAACTTGAAGGCCCTCTATTTATTAGATAAACAACAGTATCTACAACATCTGCCCAAAATTGTAAAGGAAATCCTGCATGCAATCTCATGCACCTTGCATGCTCCATGATTGTCCTATTCATCCTTTCTGACACGCCATTTTCTTGCGGTGTTCCTAGAACTGTCTTCTCTCTATGAATTCCATTCTCTGAAAAGTACTCATCAAACTCTTTGCTGCAATATTCACCTCCATTATCTGATCTGAGACACTACAGCCTTTTTCCTGTCTCATTTTCAACCAAAGCTTTCCATTTCTTGAATGTATCAAATAAATCAGATTTATTTCGAATACAATAAATCCAAGTTTTTCTAGTTGCATCATTAATAAAAGTAACATAATAACGAGAGACACCAAGAGATGATACCTAAGTAGGTCCCCATACATCTGTATGCACAAACTCTAATTTTTCATTCTTCTTTTCTTTCCCAACTCTAAGGAATTTGACTCTCTTATGTTTTCCATAAACACAATTCTCACAGAATTTTAAATCAACATGCTTCAAACCTGGCAACAAATTTCTTGAGTGAAGAATCTGCATCCCCTTCTCACTCATGTGCCCAAGCCTACGATGCCACAATGATGTATCTTCTCCTGTAGAGGTTAAAGCATTAACAAAATTAGAAATACCATTGCATAAATACAATGTACCAACCTTTTCTCCTTTCGCTATTACCAGGGATCCTTTAGTGACCTTCCAGGTTTTACCTGTGAAAGTAGTTACACAACCTTCACCTCCCAACTGCCCTGTTGAAATTAGATTTTTCTTCAAATCTAAAACATGCCTTACCTCCTTTAATAGCCACTGATTTCCACTTTGTTGTTTTATGAAAATTGTACCCATTCCAATGATTTTACGGGGTTTATCATCACCCAATTGAACCTGCCCAAAATCTCCTTGAACATAATCATGAAATTTTTTTCTTATCAGGTGTGGCATGGAATGAGGCCCCTGAATCTACCACATAGGCATCAATAATATTTTCTAAAGAAATAATCAAAGCATCTTGCAGCACATCACTTGTTACATTCGCTTCATGATTAGTTTCTTGTTGCACGTCTCCTTCTTTTCCTTTCCGAGACTTGCAGTCTTTCCTCAAGTGTCCTTTCTTCCCACATTTCCAGCACACTATCCCCGATCTAGAATTGGATCTGCCTTTTCTTGACTCATTGTGATATCTAGGACTCTTTCCTCTTTACATTTTTCTTCCCCTAGTCTCTGCAGTCAAAGCATTACCTGATGTCTCATCGGATCTTTTCCGTCGCATTTCCTTGCTAAGGATTACACCAACAACGTCATCAAAATTTAAAGTACTAGATCGAGAGACAGAGTTACTAATGGCTGTAACTAAACCATTCCAACCTTCTGGCAATGAGCACAGAAATAATAGAGCCCTAACTTCATCATCAAAAGTTACCCCTACAGAACTTAACTGACTTGTAACTGTATTAAAATCATTTAAATGATCAGCAAGAGATCCACCTTCTAACATCTTCATATTAAATAAATGCTTCATAAGAAATACTTTATTTGAGGCCAAGGATTTTTCATATAGTTTGGCCAATGCCAACATTAAACCCTTTGTTGTCGTTTCTTTGAAATATTAAATGCAACTGATGCTGCTAGGCACAACCCTATTGTTCCAAGTACCTTTCTGTCGAGAATATCCCATTCTGTGTCTGTCATACTCATTGGCTTCTTTGTCTTTCCACTCAATGTAGGTACAATCTCTTTGATACAAAAAATCTTCCATCTGCATCTTCCACAACTGGTATTTTGGGCCATTAAATTTTTTGACCTTAAACCTACCATCTTCCGCCATTGCTCCCACTCGAACCAGCAACCCTTCTCGCCTACGAGTTTATCAGCGAAATACACCTTCAGCTCTGATACCAGTTGTTAGAAAATTATATATTACAGAGAAATGGAACACATAAAATATTTCAGAAATATAAACATAGAAAATTCATAAAAGAAGAGAGACACAGATATACATGGTTCACCCAGTTTGGGTTATGTCCACACAGAAACAACCAATCCTTCTTTTATTATATTATCCAGCAAACTAAAGATATACAACCTACAAAAAATCTGTTGTAACTCCCTCTTCTCTCTTAATCTCCTCCCTTTTCCTCACTCAAAACACAGATATACGGATGTACATAGACGCAATATAATTCCCTCATATATAGCGAGGGGTTGCCTTCTAGGGCAAAAAACCCTAAATTAAACATAAATTCTACCGTCAGATCATTTGCCTAATGAACGACCCAAATTGACTAGAAATTACTAGACTTTTACAAGGGAATTTTACATCTGTTTTTAGCTTCGGGGGCGCTGCCCCCAAGCCCTCACTGGGGGACCGTTGGCCCCCGAACCCCCCAGGCTAGGGGGATCAGCCTTCCTGCACTCCCCCCCACGTGGACGGGTGTATAGTCTTCCTGAGGTATACATCTAGCTGAAACCTCTGAATACAGAAGATAATCAGGCTCCACACCCAACATTTCACCATTAAGTGGTTGTCACAAAGATCTCTATCACTCTTCTCATAGCTGAGATTAAGAAATCTATACAGTTAATTAAATCTCACATATTTGTTATTTTTTTTACTATCATCTTTTTATAATATGTTAAATAGTTTTATTAATTTTTTATAGTTTTTTTTATTTAGTGAATATTAAATATGGTTGATATACCCTCATTAATGTCATTTCCCACTTTTTATAAGCCAATTAGTATTTGTAAATGAAACGTATAGACTCACACCAACCATGTTTACTAATTTGATTGTGCTAATGGCATTTTTCATAGCATTTGTTTTTGGTTAGTTTTAGTAAATGTCAGACCAAGCAATAATTCCTGAAAATCAGTTCGTATTTTATTCCCTCAAGTTCGTCTTTATTATATACATGATGGAGAGACTGTTCACTTCATCTCCTGATGACTGTTCATATTTCTTATTATTTATTTACATCAATTACATTTATTCACCCAATCCTGATGATTAGGTGTCAACATTCCCCCGTTAATCGGAAGGGAAGTTGGTGAGTCCAAGCATCATTTTGAATCGTTCGAGCTTTTGTCTTCCAAGTGCTTTAGTGAAGATGTCTACAATTTACTCATTAGTGGAACGATGGCGGAGATGGATTGTTTCAGCCTCAACATGATGTCGAATCAGATGATATTTAGTATTGATGTGCTTCATTTGGTCATGGAACTTTGGGTTCTTGGCCAACTTTATTGCTGAGGTATTGTCAATCATGAGTGGAGTCGATTGTTCTTGTTTTACCTGCAAATCTTCAAGAATTTTCCTAAGCCATACAATTTCTTTTGTTTCCTCAGTTGTTGCCACATATTCTGCTTCTATTGTGGAATCTGATGGAATTGATTATTTGCATGATCTCCAGGAGACAACTCCTGATCCAAGACTCATAGCATAACCTGAAGTAGATACCCCAGTTTCTTTGTCTCCATTGAAGTTTGAATCAGAGTATCCAATCAAACTGAAGTCGTCCACCTGTGTATACTTGATTCTAAAGTCTTGAGTTCCCTTCAAGTACCTTAGAACTCTTTTTGCAACAGACCAATGTTCCTGACAAGGCTTTTGCATAAACCTGGAGAGGATTCCAATAACAAATGAAATGTCTGGTCTAGTAGTAGTTAAGTAGTTGAAACTTCCTACAAGCTGTCTATACTTTGTTGCATCCTCAAATTCTTTTCCTTCAATGGATGTGAGCTTTAAGTTTTGTTCCATTGGAGTGGTAAGAGGATTTCATCTGTCATGCGAAACCTGTTCAACAAATCTCCAATGTACTTCTTTTGAGAAAGAAATATGGACTTTGGATGTTGAGTTACTTCAATACCAAGATAGTAATGAACATCCCAAATCAGTCATTTCAAAACATTTCCTCACTTCCTTTTTTATGGATGCAATATAGTTTTCATTGTTCCCTATCATCAAAAGATCATCTACATATACCACAAGATATGCAACTATTTTGCCAACTTTCTTAACAAATATAGTTGCATCATCAAGATCATAATGTTTGAAATTGAGTTTCAGAAGATGCTCAGTTAGTTTCTCATACTAGGCTCGCGATGCTTGTTTGAGGCCATACAAGGATTTCACAAGTTTTCATACTTTATGTTCATGTCCTTTCACAACAAATCCTTTAGGCTGGGACATAAAAACATTCTCTTTTAGATCTCCATTTAAGAAAGCCGTTTTTACATCCATTTGATGGACTTCCCAACCATTCTGAGCTGTTAGGGCAAAGAGTGTCTTTATGGTAGCCCATTTTGCTATGGGGGCAAAAGTCTCCTCATAATCGACCCCTTCCTTATGTGAAAAACCTTTTGCCACAAGCCTGCCTTTGTGCTTGTCAAGAGAGCTGTCAGCTTTATATTTTTTCTTGCAGACCCACTCGCATCCAATTGGTTTGGTTCCTAATGGGGGATCAACCAGCTGCCAAGTGCCATTTTTTATCAGGGCATCATACTCCTTTTGCATCGCTTCTTTCCATTCATCATGAGAAGTAGATTTTTTAAAGGAAGTTGGTTTGAAATCTGTAGACAAATTCAATTCACAATCATAAGAAACATCAATATCAATAGGTGAATCAGAGTCATCTACATCACCTCCATTTTGCCAGTTTGAATTTCTAGTTCCTGTCTTTCCAATCTCATCAGGATGAACACTTTCAAGTGTCTTTATCAGCCACTTTGGGGGACCTTTCTCATATGGTCTAGGCTGCTCCATTGATTGAGTTGGGACTAAATCAAGATTGAGTCTCCCAATTCTATCAATCACATCACTTAAAGCATCATCCGTTGTTGGAGTTTCATGCAGGGGAGAGAGTTCTTCAAAAGAAGATTCCACATGTTGATCTAGTATAGGAATCTCCCCTTCAAGATGTGGAGTCAGTTTTGGATGATTCAAGAAAGATTACATCTCTAGATACATCAAACTTTTTATTGACTTCATCATAAAGACGGTATGCTTTGGAGGTGTTTGAATACCCTAGGAAGATACACTTACGACTTTTTGCACCAAATTGTTTCTATGTACCTTTGGTATCAAGGCATAATAGATGGAACCAAAGACCCTGAGATGCTTTACCAAAGGTACATGCACATACCACATTTCATATGGAGTCTTGTTTCTAATAGCATTAGATGGACATCTTTTCTTTATATATATAGCACATAGAACTACATCAGCCCAAAACATAAACTTTACATTTTTGAAAAACGTCATGGAGCGCACCATATTTAAGATTGTCCTATTCATTCTTTCAGCCACACAATTCTGTTGGGGATTATAAGGCACAGTTGTTTGATGTTTGATCCCACGTTGGTGAAGATAGTTTTCAAATTCATTTGAAGTGTATTCTTTTCCATTATCAATGTGAATAGAGCAATATGAGATTGTGCATCATTTTCAATCCATGTATGAAATTTTTTGAATGTTTGAAAAGCATCGGATTTGTTCTTTAATAAATAAACCCAACACATTCTGATTTAGTCATCAATAAATGTCATCATATATTTATTTCCATTTGCATAAGGAACAGACATTGGACCACATAAATCTGAATGAATGAGTTCAAGTTTTCTATGTTCTCTTGAATGTGAATCATGAGAAGACTGTTTGCTATACTTTCCTAGAATGCAAGCATCACATTGCTTAAGTTTCCTAGGAATTGTAGGCAAGCCAGCAACAACATTTTTCTTCAACAAGCAGAGGTTTTCATAGTTCAAATGTCAAAATCTAGCATGCCATAATAAACTTGATGGAATTGTACCTTCTTCATAATGAGAATTGTACGAGAAATGTTGTGCACGAGCAGAGGTACCTTGTAGTTTGAGAATCCTTTCTTCTTCTATTCCCCTCATGACATGTGAGTGGTCAGATACTTTTCTCACCTCATGCTTGCCATTAAACATATGAATGGAGTGACCTTGCTGGCAGATGTGGACCAAGGACAGCAAGTTTCTCTTCAGCTATGGGAGATATAAAACATGATGCAAAAGAAAGTCTGGAAGACCAGGCAATTTAAGCCTGATTGTGCCAAGCCCTGATGGCTTGATTTTTTATTGGTCTACAAAGTCTATTGCTCCATCAACATTATCAGTAAATTCTTCAAAAAAATCTTTTCTATAAGTCATGTGGCTAGTTGCTCCTGAATCAAGCAACCAATCATTTTTCCAAGAAGCAAGTGAAGCATTAAATAAGTCTTCATTTACTCCGATATTACATCATGCCACAACATAATGAGCGGATTCAATTGCTTTTCCATTTTCTGTGTCATTAGTTCTACCTTTCTGTTGGTTTCTTTGCTGCTCAATTTTGTCCCATGGTAACTTGCACGTAGAGGCATCATGTGATCCATTTCTTTTGTAGCGTATGGAGTGCAAATATGACTTTTCTCCTGGAAAGTGTCTGCCACCCTGCGTCTGAAAAATCTTCCTCTTCCTCTTCAACCACCTCTTCTTCTGGAAGAATCTTGAGCAAGATTATTTTCTTTATGAGCAAGGCACACAACCTCTTAAAAAGATTCAGGGGTTGTCTCCTTTCCAAAATCTTTCTCTCTTTCAGTGATTTTTTTCACAAGAAAGTCAAATGTAATATCTTTGAGATTTCCATTTGCTTGCAATGATTCAAGATAATTGGAGTAAGTAGGATAAAGTGCCTTGAGAAAAATGATAAGAGGAATATCCAATTCAACCTTAGTGGCTTTGATATCATGCATTATAGATTTTACTTCGAATGCAAAAGCAAGAGGATCATTATTTTGCAATTCAAGAGTGAAGAGTTTAATCATGAGTTGAACAGCTTCAAGTGCAGAATGTGAGATATAGAGTTCTTTCAGCTTTTGTAAGGCTTCGAAAAGAGTTGAAAATGGCATAATATGGCGACTCACCTCTTCACTTACAGATGCTGCAATTAATGCATAGGCTTTATTGTTCTTATTTTCCCAAATGGCGAACTCTTTGTGTGAGGTAGGTTGTTCTGCCTCTTTGTCTATGTCTCCAATACACAATCCTTTCCACAACTCATTAAAAATGAGGGCATGTTTTATGATCTAGGACCACTCAAGATAGTTCTCCTTACCAGTGAGAACTATTCACACAATAGATATGTTGAGTGCATATTGTAAAAAAATTCTTTTGCTGGAAAAAAAATCTGTGTACTGTAAAAATACTTATGCTGGGAAAATGTGCTTCAAAATACTACAACCTTATTCTTCCTTCTTGATTTAATATACAAAGATCAAAACTATATTCTATGCATATAGAATATCACCATTTTTTTTTTGTATTACAATATGGTTGCAATTCAAGAGAAATAATATATAAGTTATTATATAAGTCTTCAAACTTAGCTTCTGGACTTTCAAGCGAGTCTTTAAAAGATCATCTATGTGAACAACATATATATGTGAACAACGTATATATGAGCAATGTTTATGTATAGAGTCTTCAAAAGATCATCTATGTGAACATCTTATATATGTGAACAACATATATATGAACAACGTTTATATAGCTTAATCGGAGCAGCGTTTATATACCTTGAAGGGAGAAGATGTAAACTCTTCTACTTGGATGCTTGCATTCTTATCAACACAACCACAAGTCTCCATTACAACTATTGCGAAGTCAGATGCAACAGTAAGTTCCTCAGCATTTACGGCTGTATGCAGAGAACTGGCCACCGAGACCAAAAAAAGCCAATGGTGAAAATCTCCTTATCACTTTCTCTTAAAGAAAAAAACAATGGCAAAAATTTCCTTATCTCTTTCTCTTAAAGAGAGTGTTGCCCTCAAAATCAAAGACTTTGAATGGTGTCCATAGTCAAGCACACCACAACATGTCACATGAAGCATCGCGAAGATGTCGTTTCCGTTCACATTCATAGCTTGACCAATACCTTTCCACACCATTAAATTATCTCATCTATATACACAGGTATAGGTCGGTGGGAAATACTAGTAAATCAGTAGGAGCAGGTGCGCCACATTTGGTAGAAAAACAACATAGTGTTTCTACTATCGATTTTCAAAGTAAAGCAAAGAAATGGACAGAGAAACAAAGGATCACTAGTTCCTCGACGTCATGGGAATCACTAGAGAGGCCTTCAAGGTCCTACCAACAAACATCAACATGAAACACGCCAATGCCAGATTATAGGACCATGTCAGAGAACGCTTTTCAAAAACTGCCCTCTGCAATGGAACGCTGCTACCAGGTCAAGGGTGTCAGTTTTGCAATATGGGCAGAAAATAGGCTAGGTAGAAAAGGGAGTTACAAGGGCAGGAATACTAAAAATAAATCTGGCTCTAATACCATGTCAGACTAGGCAGTAATTCCTACAAATGAATTTGTATTTTATTCCTTCAAGTTGGTCTTTATTATATACATGAGGGACAAACTGTTCACTTCATCTCCCGATAACTGTTCATATTTATTATTATTTATTTACATCAATTACATTTATTCACACAATCTTAATGATTAGGTGTCAACAGTGAAAACTCTCTAAAGATTTTTAAAAACTTGAGCTCAAGTTGTTTAATTTGTAAAATTAGAATGCCCCAAAATTTTTCAGGGTGTTGAATCTATTTATACATTCAAACATATATATTTTAAGGAATAAACATGAAATTGTATCACCACATTCTCGTAAAAAACTCTATTTTCCCTATAAATTAAACCATGTCATTTGAAAATATCTTAATATAATTATTTTGATGATTGTTAATATAATTTATATTAAATATTAAATAAATGTAAAACCACTAACATTAAACTGAGAAACCTAAGTAATTAAAACATAGTTTAGACAGAATTGGAGTAAGCAAACGTAATTTACAATTTGCAAGTAAAGAAACAATATATTTTCTGTAAAATTAAAATTAATATGAAATATAATATAAGATTTTTTTTAATGATTGCGTAGATGTCTAAAGATAAAAATACATCATAAAATATCAAGATAGCACGATGTTTAATAATAGTATGAGGCGTTTTTTTTAATGGCAATATAATTTTCAAAGTATAGCTCTCAGTGATAGCTATCTTTACTAGTATAGCGAACAATAATGGCTATTTTTACTAATAATTTAACAATTAGTGATGATTAGTTATTACTAATAATTTGACAATCAGGGACGATTATTTTCGTTGATAATTTAATAATTTAATTATGAGAAATTTTCTATGATCTATAAAATAAATAAATCAAATTATCATTAAGATGATTAACTAATAAAATTAGTAATTTAAAAATAAAAAACAAATTATCAAAATATTGTTTTGGAAATTCAAACTGGAAATAACCAAAAGTAGACATAATGCGATGGACCGCTAAAATTCAAAGATTTAAATACCATATCCTTCCTGGACAACAACGGGTTTTAAAAACCATATAGGGATGGAAAATAACATTTCTAATATTCATTAAAAGTCAAAAACGTTATGGCCAAGTTTGGACAATTGAAGAGGATGTTCGACCTCACAGCTAAATGGAGAAATCTAATAAATTGACAAACCAACTACCGGCCGAATTGCTGCTAGACATGGCGGCCTGGAAGAAACCATTTGATGTTGGGTATTTTTCGTTTGCAATGGGAAAATACCAAAACCAGACAAACACCACAGAGCCAATGCTCTGTTTCCTTTGCTCTACTCCAGGATCTTTACCCTTAAAAAAAATTCACTGAACAGAGTAATGCACCACCATAAAAGATTTCCATTCATTAAAATAAATTCACAATTACACATTCATCCTCTTTGCTGAGAGGGATTTACCAAAGACAAGATTAAACCAAAACTCTGTTTTCACCTGAGAATTTACTGAGACATATTCATCCTCTTTCACTCAGAGGGATTCACCAAAACATTTTACAAAGCTTACTCTGCCTCCTATGAAATTTTACACCACTGTGTAAATATTTCATTTACATTCACTGCTGTGTGAAAACAAAAACTTACAGGGATTTACACATTTACCTTTTCACTTCTGTGTGAAACTACTCATGGTTTTGAAACCAAAATTGCCCCTGGTTTTCTTCATTCACTTCTTCAACTTTTGCCTCCTCTGCACTGCTGTGCATTCTTTTACTTTTTACATTACAAAGAAAAACTTTATGCTCCTGTGTTTCATGCCAAATACATGACATTACATTATAACCCAAAAATATTCACTCATGCACTTCTGTGCATTCCTCTGGTTTTTCTTCGTTGGTTTTACAGGTGCTGCTGACCCTGTTTTTACTTTCACCTTATGCTTTCACATGACAATCTCCTGGGTTCTTTTTAATGCCTGCTCCGAGCCCACACACTCTTCTCCTCATGTGCAATACCATAAAAATTCACATTACATTCCCCTCTCTCTTTTTTTTACAATGCTGGGGTCGCTCTATTTTGTTAACCAGTGCTACAGGGCCAGATTCACTTCTTTATGTGCAATTGCATATTTCACATATTACAATCCCCGTGCGCAATATCCTCTGTTCTTCTCCTCTGGTTTTCATTGGCTGGAGCGAACACTATTCATCACATCGCCGTGTGTAATTACGATATCACCCTTTCAAACCCTGTGTGTGATTACATATGACTCGAATAGAGTCAACCCTTGAATATTTCATATATGGGCAAATAATGAAATAAAATAAAACTTATATTATATTTTACCTCCCGCCCATACTCCACGTTAATGTGCCGTAAAAAACATTAAAACATTACCAACAAAATGTCATTGCATTTAATCGTAAGGTATGGTCCAGGTCTATTACTCCACGCTGCATTAATTTCTCGAACAGGCCTCCGTATGACTTCGGACACCTTAACCAGCGGAGACTTTTCAGACAATCAAACGGCGGACAGTCTTCACAGTTGATCGGACGCATATCGGATGGGGTAAGCTGACAACAGGTTACCTTCCGACGGATGTGACTTGCTGATGTCAGGCCAGCATCACTTGCTGGACAGTTGTCAGCTCCCAATTGCATCGGAGCTCGTTGCACGGAAACAGCTTTGTGCGGAAGGGTGGTGCGATATGATCCCAGCGGTTTAGGTTTGCCCTGAGTGGTTTTGGCACTGCGGTTGACTGTTGACCGCGCGGTTTAGTTGCTGGCCTCCTGCCCGCACAGGGG
>APFE030607659.1:0-17022 GCA_000404065.3 Pinus taeda | reverse complement strand
GCTGACTTCTCCGAAGAGCATAATATCATCAACAAATTGTTGATGTGTGATGGTTAAGTTGTTTCCCCAAAGCTTTAGGCCTCTAAACTTATTTCTCCTAGTTTCTCTTTTGATGATTCGGCCCAGGCCATCTGCTGCTAAGATAAAGAGAAAGGGTGATAAAGGGTCACCTTGCCTGATCCCTCTAGATGCATTAAAGGGTTTTGATGGATTCCCATTGACCAGGATTGAGAAAAAGGGGGTGGAAATCATGCTGAAAATCCATTCTATCCAACGCTTTGCAAAACCGTATGCTTCTAGAACTGCACAAAGATATTTCCAATTCAAGCGATCATATGCCTTTGAGAGATCCAACTTGATCATCATTCCTTTCCTCTTCTGTTGATTGAGAGAGTGTATCATTTCTTGGGCCACCACTAAACCATCAAGAATTTGCCTTCCTTCCACGAATCCCATTTGTTCAGGGGAGATAATGCTTGGAAGGAGAGGTTTCAATCTTTTTGCTATCAAAGTTGCAATTATTTTATAAATTACATTACATAGAGCAATGGGGCGAAAACCTTGAGCTTCCTCAGAGTTATTGGATTTAGGAATTAAGGTTAAGAAGGTAGCATTCATACCTGACCACATTCTGTTCTGAACCCTTGATTCTTCTACCACCTCCATAATATCCTGACCTAGAAATTGCCACCCAGCTTGATAGAATTCGGCCGTGAATCCATCCGGTCCCGGTGCTTTTCCTTTTTTCATATTCATAATGACCTCCTCGACTTCAGCTAGTGTTACTGTGCACATGAGTCCTCGGTTCTACTCCGCTGTGATCAGTTTTGGAATTTCCTTACAGATTTGATTGATTGCTGCCCCTCTGTCTCCCTGGGGTTCAGAGAGGATCTCCTTATGATAGTCACTTAGAACTTTCTCTATTCCTTCCTGTTCTATGATTTTCTCTCCGGCTTCATTCTTAATTGAGAAGATCCGATTTCTTTGCCTGTGCTGGATCATTGCTTGATGGAAGAATTTAGTGTTCCTCTCTCCTTCCCGAAGCCAGTTTACTCTAGACTTCTGCTTCCACAGGATCTCCTCCTGCTTTCTCCTCTCCTCTAGCTGGCTTATTAGTTTGCTCTCCTCCTGGCATCTTTCCTCATTTCTTCCTTCCAGGATATTTTGTTGCTGCACTTCCTCCATTGCCCTTTCCAGTTTTAGCTTTTCCTCAAAAATATTCCCGAAATCCTCCTTATTCCATTTTCTAATTTTCTGCTTCAGCTCTTTGAGCCTTAATTGGAATGTATGCATTTTACACTGACCTCTGACTTGACTTCGGTTCCACCATTCTTCTAATTTATTCAGGAAATCCAGATTTCTGAGCCAGAAGGATTCAAAGCAGAAAGGTTTCTTGATATTGGTTTTCTTTATGTCAATTTCCAGGCAAATCGGCCAGTGATCGGATCCCAGACTTGGGAGGATTCTGGCCTCTATGAAGACATCTTTATTTAGGACCTGCTCTGATAGGAGGAATCTATCCAGCTTTGACGCAATCTGATTCCTGCCACCCCGTTGATTATTCCATGTAAATACCCCATTTGTGGTTGGGGTGTCTACTAGTCTTAGGTTAGTTATGAGATCATTGAACTCATCCATGCTTGGGTCCTGCCTCCGGATACCTCCGTGCTTCTCACCTAAACCCCTGATTAGATTGAAATCACCGCCTATTATCCATACATCTTCTGAGATTAGTTTACTTACAGCGTGGATATTCTTCAAGAAGTTTTCCCGATCCCTGGGGAGATGAGGTCCATACACTCCGGATATGAGTATTCTCTCTTTCGTTCCTACTATCCTGCATACTCCAGATAGGATCCTGGGTAAGCTAATCCAATTTTCAAAGGTGACCTCCTCTGGGTTCCATAGTATCGCCAGGCCACCTGCTGACCCCTCCGCGTCCTGGGCCATAACTTCGAATTTTGATTTTGATCTGTCCAAAATTACCTGTATCTGCTGTTGTTTCATTTTAGTTTCTTGAATTATCATTATACTCGGCTTATCTTTCTTCAATTGCTCCTTCAGGTACCTCTGCTTTCCTTTACTCTAGAGACCCCTGATATTCCAGCTTGTGATGATCATTTATAACTTTTTAGGGGTGGGGGGGGTGGAATACCTCTGACAGAGGTATTACCTTTCCAGAGTTTACCAGGGTTTCCCCAACTGTTTGGATGGTCTCATACATGGGTTTCCTCCCTCTTTTTCTTCCTCCTTTGCCATGTCCGTCCACTCCTACTAACTGGGATCCTGACGCTTCTGAAAGTTCCGGTCCTATCTCCGCCATTCCCCCTTTTCTTTCCTTAAACTTTTGGTAGGCTTCCTTATACTGTTGTTTTTGGATTTTAGGTATGAATCTCTCATCTAAGTGGCGCCATTCTTGCAGGAGCTTTTTCATTATCCGTTCTTCTTCTGTTCCGATCTCTTTCTGTTTGTCTGACTCCTTTCTGGGGGGCTCATCTGGTTTATCCTAGATCTCTCCCATTTCTACTTCGTTCTCTTTTGTTTGGCTGTTTTGTTTGCCTAGGTCTTCCGTTGTGGCATCCATCGGGACAGTTTCCCCCATCGGATCTTCCTGTTTACCTTCCTCAGTTTCCTCTTCCTCATCTTGCAGGGCTTGGTACTGATTTATATTTTCCACAGAGATGTTTTTCCCTTTTGTTTGCTCCTTTTGTTTCTCGGGTCTAGTCTTTTGTCTCCTGTTGACTTCCGTAAACCCTCTCTCTTCTGTTTCTGTTGCCATTGCTTTCATTTGTTCTTCTGCGGATCTTCTCTTGAGCTCGCCTTCTCTATTCTGAGGGCATTCCCTATAAAGGTGACCATACTCATGGCATTTCTGGCACCTAAAAGGAATGTGCTCGTAATCTACCGGTTGCTGCCAGAGTTCATCATGGTATTCGACTTCCACGAATTCTGGCAAGGGTTCTGCTATATTCATATAGATGCATATCCTTGCGTACGAGGTGAATTTTCCCCTTTTGGTTGATTCAGCGACTTTGACGAAGTCCCCTATGGAGTTGCCAATCCCTTCTAGAATGTCAGGTTTCCAAAACTCTGAAGGTAATCCAAACAGTCTAACCCAAACAGGAGCAGCAAGCAGTTTTTCAGCATCCAGATTGTACCTTTCCTCCCAATGTCTCATGAATAAGCCTGCATTATTCATGAAGTACGGTCCCTCTTCGAAGATTCTTTCCTTGTCCTCTAAGTTCATGAAAATGATAGTAAAGAAACCCTTGGCTCCCAGTTTCAGATCTATATGACCCTTGGGTTTCCATCTCAGTTGGATCCATTTAACTAGATCCCTCTCCATTGGCCAAAAGCCTATAAATTTACAGATTAAAGCATGGTCTTTCATGTAGCTTCGATAATCTTCCAGTGTGTTGTTAGGAATCACATACCTGGGTCGTTTCTGGGCCCTTGGAAGACATCTTCCTATTTTGGCCTGGCATTACTTACCTAATACTGGAATATCTTTCGCGCTATCCTTCTGTGGGTTTGTTCTGTTCCCCCCGCTGGATTCCCCTACCACTACATTTTTAAAGGAGGGGATCTCTCCCCTCCCCCTGGTACCTTCCATGTGGCTCGTCAGGAGCTACTCGGACTGTCTGGAATCCACTGTCCTGATTCCCTCTGTGCAGAACCCGCCCCAATCCGTATGAGGGTTCCTGCGCATACCCTGACCGTCGGTAATCCTGGAGCGATTCTCCTAAAACACCAGCTCCCGAAACCCTAGCGTTTTCTGTCAGAGCGATTCGTCTTCATCCTCCTCAACTATAATAAAATATAATATTAATTTTAGATAAAAAATTAAAATAAAAATAAATTTTGATTTAATATTCTTTTTTAATTAATAAAATTTCTTAAATTTTATTTATTTTAAATTACCAATTATATTAAATTAATAATCATAATTATAATATTTTAAAAATTCATATTTTAATTTAATTAATAAATATGTAATTAAATATATATATATATATATATATATATATATATAAAAACCTCTTTAAAATTACAATTCAAAAAGAAAGATATAATAACTTATCTATTAAAGACAAATAAATACGAAAAAAAAGAAACGCTCTACGAAAACATAACACTTTGCCCCTCCTAACAGAGATCCTTCTCACAACAATAAACTCGTTTTAATTATTCATTTGCTATAATTCTAGATTAAGCTTTTTTTTTGGTTTAAACTGATGAATTGTTTTATTTATAACTTTATTAACACTTCTAGTTAATTCAGTTTACTAACCATTTTGATTTTTTAAAACTGGATCTTTTTTATAATTTTATTAGCTCTATCGGATGGTACATGTGAGGACTCTAGAGTATTCAGCATAACCCAGGATTCAAAACATACTCTACTGATTTGTTTTTCCAAAATTTTCTTTTATCATTATACCTTCCACACGTATTACGCATTTTATTTTATTTTGACCGGGTATGATTTTGTTTGTGACAATAAAATATTTACAAACTTTGATCTGGTGAATTGAATTTTAATATTTTTATTAATATTTAATATTATTTATTTGTAATATAATTGGTTTAAGTTGTATTAGTTCTACTTTATGTTAAAATTGAACAGACTATTTTTTTTTGACAATTATTAGTTTATTATTGACTAATGTAAGTGATAATGTTTAATTTTGAAAATATATATTTATTTTTTCAATTTTATTGAAAAACATATATTTAGAATATTTGATTAGACCATAATTTTGAAGGTTTTATTATAGCATTTGTGTCATGTGGATAATTGTGAGATTTTTTTGCCATAATTTTTGGATGCAGTTGCAATATTTATGCCATAACTTTTAAGTATTTCTGCAATAAGTTTTCATTGTTAAGATTAACAGGAAAACCATGTAAAATTAAAATCTTTGAAAATAGTTCATACTCAGGTAAATAACCTATTTAATGTCAGTTACTACAAATGATAATCTATACAAGTATTTGCACAAAAATTGAATAGGGAGGGGGCATAGTGAAGAAAATAGGAGGATGGAGCTGGTTAGGGTTTGGCGGCGAGGGTTTCGGGCAGAACCTCGCACAGGTCACGGCTAGAGGCAGCAGCAAGGTTACGGTGTACAGGTGTAGGCGCAGGGTCGTTCTTTCCATGTTGACGGACAGCTGGAGGTGAATCGCTGTCGAACATTTCGTGCTGCTAGGGTTTTCTTCCTTCAGTTTCGGACGCTGCAGTTTTCTTTTCTTGTTTTTTATAACGTATCCAAGAAAATAGGGCGAAGGTTTGACATCTTGCAGTCTTTGCTGTCGTTTTCACTCTAAGCGGTCTCCTAACCATGGTTAACTCAGACGAATTGGTGGATTTGTACCCGGCTTTGGAAGACATTCTGTCTATGTGGGGTAAGGATACCTCTGCCAAAAGTGTGGAGCTATTTTTTGGTGCTCACAAACTGTCATCCCCGGTTTTATCCTCACAGGCGGAAATCCCCCCTTTTCTGCATCAAGGTGGGGCTTTCGAATCCGAGGCTTTCACAACACGCAACCAGAGTTGCCATAGTCCGATAGCTGAGGAGGCAGTGGCGGATGGCCTGACAATATGTGCCCTCTCTTCGGTGAACAAGGGCAAATCCGTTTTAAGCTGGAACCCTCCCTCAAAAGGTCTGGAAGATATAGAATTTTTGGGTCATTCTTTAGGCGTCAGAAAGGATAGGGTTTTTGGAGGGTTTCCCCCTCTCTCAAGGGTCTCGCTGCCAAGAGACCCACGAACCTCAGGTGCTATTCAAACAGGAGGATACGAAGGACAATATGGCTCCGAGACGGGCGTTTTGGGCGGTTTCGTCGTCTCATCTTATGACAAGAACTCTGCTGAGATCCCTGCCGGCGGCCCCTCTGCTCATTTTCAGTCTCAACCGGAGGATGCCTTCCCAAAGGACACACCCCAAGAAGATATAGAATGGTCAGATAACCCTGGGGAGCATAAGGTTTCAGAAGATGACTTAAGGAAAAAAGGGGAAAAAAGGAAATCCCAAAGGCCGATTGGATCTCAGGATCTGGGGGGGAACTTAGTTCTAGGCATGGAAGTGTCTATTGAAGAAACCATAGAAGTTGCAGACTGCACCATCGTCGACAGGGCAAGGGGTAAGAAATTTTCCCCAGATGTTCTTCAGGCGTGGGGAGAACAGCGCTTCGTCAATGAAAAACCTCTGCGTTTTGAGGCCCAATGCCTTGCAAAAGGTTGGTTCATGCTTCGTTTTGAAGAGAAGGAAGCGACAGACTGGGTTTTGGCAAGAAACTGGTTCATAGGAAACATTCTGGTCTTGATGAAACGAAGGAGCCCCCTCTTTGATGCTATTAAAGAAAGCACAGAAGTGTTTCCGGTCTGGGTGAGGGCGCCGGGCCTCCCCTTCTTCCTATGGACAGAAGTCATTTTCAAATCAATTGGGAACAGGTTGGGTTCATTCTTGGAGGCGGACATGTCTTTTTTGGAGACAGATCAGGGCAATGGCCCACATTCTGGTAAACCTTGATCTGAGTAAAGGTTTGAGGAAATCAATAACCCAGCAATACAAAGATTATGTCTTTGAGCAAATTTTGGATTATGAACATTTTCCTTTAAGATGCCACATTTGTCATGTGTATGGGCACCTTGCAAAGGATTCCCCGCTGTTCAGAAGGCGGAGACGTTTCAGGAGAACCACTGTTTACAAAGAACCAATGAATATCCGTGCTCAAGTCTCTCAGGAGAAGGAAGGTCCGCCGGTACAGCCCGACGCCGGCTTGGAACCAGTGGGTCATCAAAATGGGGTGACTTCTGAAGATCCCCAGATTCATGTGGAAACGCAAACCTCAGATCCTCAAACAGCAGAAGCCGAGAAGGAGGATGATAGGATCCCTTCGCCTGCACAAGCTACAACCCGTGAGGAGGAAAAGGGTAAGTGTTCGAGTCCCCCTCCTCTTTCTTCACAAGATCCTGATCAAATTTTTGTTTCTATGCATGGCACTCCATCTTTTTCTCCTTCGCATATTGATGTCGACCCTGAGGCTTTTGTTTCTGAAATGTCATCCCCTGTAAAGGATCCTCTTCCTTTAAAAAAGCCGACCCTTGATCTAAAGTGCGATGTAAACTGGCCTCCTCTTGCACCCCCAGTTCAAAATACCCCCTGCCCCTATAATCTCAGATCAATGGGGGTAGAGCCTGAGCAGTCTGATGCCGCTGGTGGCCTTGGACAGTTGCCCTCTCATGGGACTACCGAGGGTAAGAGGGGAAGAAAATCAGACCTTTCAAAGGCAAAAATTAAAGCAAAGATGGATGTTGCTGATGGAAAACAATACTCTATCCCTGGGGTTCTTAGAGTAGTACAGACCCCCAAATCTGTTATAAAATGATCATGTCTTCCTGGAATTGTAGTGGGCTAGCCAGTAAGCCTAAGAAACTGGCCTTGAGAGACTGGTTACAAAATTCAAATTCCGACATCCTTTTCCTCCAAGAAACTCTAGGGAAAGGCTCAGAGGTGGAATCTATGCTAAAATCTTTACTGCCAGGTTGGTCTTTTTTCGCAATAGATTCTTCTGGTCATTCGGGGGGCCTCGCCATCGGTTATATAGAAGGTAGAATAAAGTGTATAAACCTTTGGGGGACGAAGCATGTAATGGGCATGGAAGTTATCTCCCCAGATTTCTCCTGCCCTTTCCTAATTGTAAATATCTATGGGCCATGTCAAGGAAGGGAGCTTTTCTGGACGGAGCTATTGGTAAAGTCTCTGATGAACTCTTCATTGATGATTGTGGGAGGGGACTTAAATTTTTCTATGGGTAGGGCAGAGGCTTGGGGCCCTTCGGCCAGGGAGGATCCCCTGTCGGATTTCTTCCATAAAGCTCTTCTGGACAAAAATCTCATCGATCCTTCCCCGATCAAACTAAAGCCAACATGGAGGAATAGAAGATCTGGGAAGGACCAGATCGCAAAAAGATTAGACCGTTTTTTGCTTTCTGAGGGCCTAATCTCAAAAATTCCCCTTTTCCAGCAATGGGTTGAGGAGGTTGGAAACTCAGACCATTTTCCTATCTTCTTGGAGCTTTCCTTCCCTCCTCCAAAGCCCCCTGCACCCTTTAAATTTAACTCGTCCTGGCTGCAAGATCCATCCTTCAATAATCTCTTTAAGAATACATGGATCCACCCAGGCAGGAGCGCAAGAGAGGATAAATGTTTTCTGTTCATGGAAAACCTGAAAAGATTAAAGAAAGCGACTATATCATGGGCAAAAGAAAGGCAGAAAAAACAGAATGAAGATTTGTTGAAAATAAGGGAGGAGTTGAAGAATCTGGAAAGTATTGAAGCAGATGGATACTCTTCTCAGGCCTCAAAGGATCGAATCCTCCATTTGGAAAAGATCCAAAATCATATTCTCCTGGCAAAGGAAGAGGAATGGAGACTCAAAAGCAGAGCTATCTGGCTAAAATCAGGTGATGAAAATACAAGTTTCTTCCACAACTTTGCAAAAGGTAGGAAATCTGCAAATACTATTTGGAGCCTTAAAGATGAAGAAGGAAGGGGGGTTAAAACTTTCTCAGACCTCTCGGGCCTGGGCCAGAGGCACTTTCAGATAATCTTTTCGGATTCAGGAGAGGCCACCATTGCAGAAGTCATGAGGACAACTCAATGCTTCCCAAGATTCATCGAGGAGGCCGAAGCAGATGAGCTATCAATCCCTGTCTCCAAGGAGGAGGTTGAAGCAGCAATGAAAAATATGGCAAAAGACAAAAGCCCCGGTCCTGATGGATGGACTCTACAACTTTTTCTCCATTTTTTTTATTTAATTGGCTCTGAGATCACCGATGTTGTGGAAGAATCAAGGTTGAAAGGAGAAATCTATAAACCTTTTAACTCAACCTTCATTGCTCTCATCCCAAAAAAAGATGAACCGGAGAACTTTGAAGATTTCAGGCCAATTTCTTTTTGTAATTGTATTTATAAAATTATTGCAAAAGTGATAGCTATTAGAATTGTCCCTGTCTTATCCAGAAACATCTCAATGGAACAATTCGGTTTTCTGGATGGAAGGCAAATCCATGAAGCCATCGATGTAGCCCAAGAGGTAATTCATAGTGTCAAACAGAAGAAAAAGAAGGGGGCGGTCCTTAAAATTGGCCTTTCTAAGTCATATGACCGAATCAACTGGCTTTATTTCCGGCTGCTGCTTACTCATTTGGGTTTTAATTACACTTTCATTAGCTGGATTATGGGTTGTATCTCAAATGTTAGCTTTGCTGTTTTGATCAATGGAGCTGCCTCCCCTTTCTTCAAAAGCCAAAGGGGACTCAGGCAAGGGTGCCCATTATCCCCCCTCCTATTCCTTCTAGTGGCAGAAGGGCTTAGTAGATTGATCCACAAAGCCAGAAGGGCAGAGAAGATAAAAGGTATCGAGGTAGCAATTAATCTTTACATCACTCATCTGCTTTTTGTCAATGACATCTTGATTTTCTCTAATGGATCATATAATGAATTAAAGGAGTTTAAAAGCATTTTTGATCTATTTCTAAAAGCCACAGGAATGCAGATAAACTCAGGGAAATCTCAAGTTTGTGTGGCAGATTTTGACAGAAGAGAAAGCACCATGATGACCAACTTTTTTCCTTTCCACCTTTAGCCCCTGGACTCTCCTTTTAAATACTTGGGTTTTTGGTTAAAGCTGCCAGCATACAAAAGATAGAATTGGAACTGGCTTATAGCAAAGCTAGAAGCAAGAATCTCTCATTGGAGCTTCAAATGGCTATCTAGAGCAGGCAGATTGACCCTTATCAAATCTGTCTTATTGGCCATTCCTGTCTACTGGGCAACACTCACTTGGATTCCCAAAGGAGTTTTGGAGAAAATCAGAAGGTTGTGTTGCAAATTATTATGGGTAGGATCAAAAGAAAACTCTGTCCTTCCATGGGTGGCTTGGGACAAGCTGGCTAGGCCCAAAGATTGGGGAGGTTGGGGAATTAAGAGACTCCCTGAATTCAGTCTTTCCTTGGCTGCAAAATCAGGGTGGAGACTAATCACGATGGAGAATCTTTGGACCAGGGTGGTCAAAAGGAAGTACATAGACCCAATGCCAATGGAAGACTGGATTCAAAGCGAGGAAAAGAAGATGAAGCATTCCTCCATCATCTGGAAGGCCACGGTTGAGGCATTCTCTGTGATTGAACAAGGTTTGGCTTGGAAAGACGGAGATGGAAGACATGTAAGAATTGGCAGGGATCCCTGGGTCGGGTGTAATGAAAATTTTGCCCTGTCTCCTGGTCTCCTTAGACACCTAGACAACAAAGGATTCTTCACTTTAAATCAGGTGGAGAAAGTGGGTCACTCAACTATATGGGGGCAGGATTGGAAAAATGCAGAGGACCTTGGATTAAACATTAGATGGCATAATGAATGGGCCTCTTATATCAAAGAACTCCATTGCTCAAATGTCAGGTTAAAAAGTGACCAGGATGTTCTGATGTGGGCGCAAGGAAAAACAGGAGAATACTCCCCAAAATATGGCTATTCCTTCCTTATGGGAAAGAAAGGCTGGGCTCCTCCGGAGTGGTGGTCGAAAAATATATGGAAGTTAAAATGCCCATTAAAGACCAGGATTTTCTTATGGTGCATGCTAAGAAGAAAAATCCCGACCTGGGATATATTACAAGCCAAATTCTTCATTTGGCCTGGGAGATGCCCTCTTTGCAAGCTGGAAGAATCAATAAACCATATTTTTACTTCCTGTGCTGTCTCTACAAGGATATGGGAGGAGCTAGTATGTCTGCTAAAATTAAAAGCTCAATGGGGATCTGACCCGTTGGAAGAAGCCTGGAGAAAATGGTGGCATAATCACCCGGAGGGAAACTTAAGGAACCTTACCCCTATCTTCTTTTGGGGAGTATGGCTAGCTAGAAATAAAAGTGTGTTTCAAGACCAGGTCATACCCTTATCTACTATTGCTACAAATTGTGCTGCCATTTATTCCTCCATTCCGCCCCCTGAGTCTAAAAATTCTCAAAAACATGACAAGCCCGTAATCATTCAGGAAGGCTCTCCTTGGGCTTTTTTTGACGGAGCATCTCAACAAAACAGGGTTGGTGCTGGTCTATGCATCCACCTAAACCCTAATCATACCTTAAAAGTTTCTGTGGGTCTGGGTCCTGGTTCAAAGAACTATGCAGAGTTGTCTGCTTTGCGCCTCCTCATATGCTGGATATTACAGAGAAACATTTCGACAATTCAAATTTTCGGGGACTCCATGAATGTTGTTAAATGGGTTAATGGCAATGCATTATGTCAAAACCAGATTTTGAAGCCTCTTTTAGAAGATATTCTGTCATTAAAATCTCGTTTTAACAACTTTTCCATATGCCATATTTACAGGGACAAAAATACAGCAGCAGACCAGCATTCTAAGGCTGGCCTACAGCAAGTTTTGGGTAGTTGGTCCATAGAGGAATACAGACAAGGGCAGATTATCACGTCTCAGTAGCCCCCTTTTGCTCCACCTCAATGAACGCGCCTCTAGTTTTTTTCCTCATCGTTCTGGTTGCAGGGCCGTGACATATACTCTTTCTATCTCCTTTTTGTCACACCGCTCTTCAGAAAGTTTTCCTTTATATATTTTTCATCAAACAGTCTCTGTTTTGGCTCGCCCCTTTATTTCTCTATCCGCATAAATTATAACTGTCTCTTATATCATTTTATAACAGTTTTTATGTATGAGGTCGTTTTCCTTCTCTGAAGGAGGCCTCACACTCGTCTTTTTGAAACATGTATAAAGTTTATGACAGGGAGTTATGCTCCAAAACAGTTTCACCTTTTACAGCAGTAACAGGACGATGAATACGTCCACAATCAGTCTTTTGGACTGGAATTTTTTTGGTTTTCTTAAAATCCTCTCACAGTTTGGGAGACTGATAGAATAGTTTGTCTGACTTCAGGTCGTCAAGATGTATATACTGAAGGATGTAAAACTTTTTATCTGCTTAATAAAAAGTTTTCGTTTTTTTTCTCCGGAAAAAAAATGAATAGGGATGGGATGGAAATACATATACCTACTGAAAGCTATTGTCTACCATTATTTATGTTTTTTTCAACTCGTAAAGTGTAAATGTGCGAACTTAGTAGTGGTTAGTACCCACCAAAAATTTATTCAAGTCCTTATTCTTTATTAGGAAATTAAAATATGAAAGCTTTTCATGTTTGAACATAAACATTTTTTTATATAATGTTTTTAAATATATAAAAATAATAATATTTTATTCATATATTTAAAACAAAATGACAAGGAAAACAAGTTTCCCCCCAAAAAAATAAATTCAACATGTATTTTACATAACTCTTGACACAATTACATCTAACATGCCTCAGCTTTACAATTTTATTATCTAAATAATTTCCTTAATTGTTTGGATGCAGATTTTGCCTTTGGCTTTTGACTATTATTCATGATAGCTACAAAATGTTGGATTCTTAATTGATAGTAAGTATTGGTATGATTATGCCATTATGATTTTTTTAGTTTTCCTTTGAAAATATATTTTAAACATCTTAAGTTCTTTCATCCATCATGGAATATATGTACAAATTGTTTTATAGTGTTTATTGTCTTTTTTTAATTTGTCAATATGTTTTCGATCACAAGAAGTTTTTAGATTTTCTATTCCTTCGTATATAATTTAGATTTGTTTTGGTTCAGTAATTTTTTTGATATTTGTAGTAGTAAGAAACATTTTCTTTTTACTGTTTGATATTTGTAGTAGTAAGAAACATTTGCTTTTTATAAGCATCTGGTACTTTGTGAGTTGCAGTCTTATGGTGTTTGTGACATCGAGAGCTCTTGAATATTTCAACAACTATAGATCTTGTAATTCTATCATGCTCTACTGAAGAATTTTGATAGTCACTTAGGTTGTTGAATAGATATTTTAGCTAGCTTGGTAGAATATAGAAAAATTTAGGGTTTGATATTTCTTTTTATGGATATATCATAATCTGCTCCTACGGATAATACAAATATAACTTTTATTGGAAGTCAAATGCTTTGAATTTTCTTGGGTTGTAGTGTTTAGGAAAAGAGAAGTGGTCTCTGGGTAAGTTGGTACCCACACTTTTTCATCTATTACATATGTGACATCTTGGATAGATTTAAAAATAAACTTCTTAATTTTTTTAACGAGGATATATCATAATGTGCTCCTATGGATAATACAAATATAACGTTTATTAGAAGTCAAATACTTTTATTTTTCTTGGGTTGTACTATTTAGGAAAAGAGAAGTGGTCTCTGGGTAAGTTGGTACCCACACTTTTTCATCTATTACATCTGTGACATCTTGGATAGATTTAAAAATAAACTTCTTCATTTTTTTAACGAACATTGAACCCGATTATTAAATATTAGGTTCCCAATGATTTGATACCATGGCTATTATAAGATTTTTTTCCATTTCAATATATTTCATTCCAGATTACTATGATGAATAATTATGCTTCTTAGGAGAGTAAATATTGTTATAATATGATTACAACGAGTTTGAATCCTTATGTTTATATGATGTGCATAGTTGAATAGAAAAGAGTGTGGCTTTTGAGTTTTTTTGTATACATCATTTTAGCATTGTTCCAAAGTCAATGTAATATGATTTTTACATAATAGTGTAATACCAAATTGAAATCCCCAGTTGAAAAAAAAATTATTTGAAAATAAAGAATGACCAAGGTGAATAATTATAGAACATGAAAGCACTTTAATTTCCATGAAAGCTCAAGTTGCACAACCATGAAGACAATCTAAGAATTTGTGGGAGATATATATTCCTAAAATAAATGGTACAATTAGATTTAAGTACAATAATCATCCCCTTAGAAAGGCAAGGGGTGCTTCACTGAATGAACATCTGACATAGCATGTGCATTCATGGGATACTAAACAATACCCTTAATTTGACCACATATTGGAAAATACATCTAAAAATCACATTTTTTAACCCCCTGCCAATATGAACCCAATACACTTACCCAATTTTAAAAACTCATGCTTTCACTAGATATTGTATATATATCCATTTTTTCACTAACATTTTTCATACCACTTTATATTTTTTCATTAACTTTGAGCTCCATGTTTTATACTTGAAAATATAAAAACCCTTTACCCTATATTATATGCTCAATATATCATATCATTTTTTCCTCAATATATATCCCCAAACATAATGCATGTGGTACGATATTTCTCGCCTAGTGAAGCTCCCATGAAAAAAAATGATCTCTAAAAATATTCTTAAATCAAAATAAAACATAAATTAGTAAAAACCATGACTAATATTGATTTTTTTATGGACATTTTGAAAACACTACAATAGAGAAAAAGAAGAATTCTACTGTAAATATTTTTTTCCTCTTTTGGTGTTCACAAGGACATTAACTTCTATCCCATAACATTCTTATCCAATTATGGAAATAGTAGCGCAGATAGTGATTCACATCTTTTGTTGAATTGACAGATGTAGATGGTTGGGGATATTGACCAAAATTTTCATAGCATTCTCATATTTATATTTAATTCTCATCTCCAGGCCCTCATGGTCCTCCCTGATTGATATCATCCTTCTGCTACTATGGTTTTTAAATATTAGGTAAAGATTTATCATTGTTAAGATTCAGAGGAAAGCCATCTAAAATTAAATCCTTCAAAATAGTTCATACTCAAGTAAATAAATTATTACTTTTAGTTCAATCCCACCATAATTTATGTAAGTATTTACATAAAAGATATATAGGAAGGAAATGGAAATCAATATACAAACTTCCTATGATTGTATATATTTTCTTCAATTCTGTAACATGTAGGGATAAAATTGTAAATGTGTAAACTTAGTATTGGTTACTACCAACCATAAATTTATGCAAGTCCTTATACCTTAGTAGGAAATTAGTTTTTCCACTTCATTTATCAGTTTTCATTTTTCTAAAAACATAACATCCACTTAATTGGAAGGGACTACACTTCCCTTAAACACTTATTTTATAATGAATGTTATCATAGCATTTGCACAACACATTCCATGTGGGTAATTATCTCATATGTTTCTGCCTTAATTTTTGGATGTAGGTGAAATATTTATGACTTGATTTCTCAGTGTTAAGCTTCATAGGAACCACCAAAAATTAAAATCCTTTAAAATAGCCAATATTCATGTAAATAACATATTTACTTTCAATTACTACCCACCATAATTTAAGTAAGAATTTGCATAAAAATGGATAGAAAAAAAATATTGTTATTTTTCTCAACACTTTAATAAGTTTAAGTAATACATTATTAGAGTTTTAATATATCACATATATAGGAAATAAATAAATATATTTTGTTACTTACTAAACCCATAATTTTTGAATATTTGTTACACATAACATGCATTAATGTATTAATATAAACATATAAAATTTATATCCTTATTATTAATGTAATATATGACATATATTTACTTTATTTCTACTATTTTGCATAATATTAATAACTAATATACATGAAATGAAATGAATAATAAGCTACTTCTACACTTATAAGTTTTTGAAAATTTGTTCACAACATTATATACATTAATGTAACTAATAGAGATATATATGTAAATTGATTTTTTATTGCTATTAATATTAAAGATAATTACATCATAAAGTTCCATCAAGATGAAATATCAGACATATGAATTGCTTCATAATTTCTAGGAAGAGCCAACTCGGTTTTGATTCAACTACCACATAAACAAACCAACTTCACATTAGAATGCATTATGAAATACAAAAAACATCGAACATATGACACATAAACCAATGTGGCATATGGAAGACAACGACCACAAAAAGCAAAGATACAAACACAAGACAAAATACTTTCCCCGAGCCTGCACTCTGAGGAAAACTACAGTCGAGCTAAAAAATATGCATCTCTACAATGAAACTTTATCTGTCCAAAATAAATTGATTCCACCAAGACACTTCTCCACATAAATCCTTTGGCAAATTATAAGTTACACCACAAACTATCAATTGTACCCATATGCACATACAGACAAAAAACCACCTACAAGAACATGATAATAACATAGTGGAGGACATTCAACATGTAAAATGTGTGTTAACGTAACATAGTTGTGCAAAAAAGAATATTGAGCTAAGCCACAAGCCGCACAATACCTTGAATTGATACCATGAGGTCAAGCCAAAAAAATAACAGAACCCACACTCTCCAAAAAAGAACTATAAGTCCACCCATATTCATAACAAAGCCTTGACTTAGAATACATGAGGAATTGAGATGCACACAAAATTCCCAAGAATTGAAAAAATATTTTAGCCTAAGATATTCATATGGTATTAGAGGAATCAATTGTTCCATCATGACTAGAACTACCAATTGGAAGAGTCGGATCCACTAGAGGATCCGTTAAATCACCAAAGTTTGAATATGAAATTAGAAAACCCTCCACACAACCCAACAACACATCTATGTTATTCATACTGCAATGGTGGTTGCACAAGAAGCATTTGATATCTTCGATGCCAGATAATAATAGTTTATAATTTTTTGCTTGCTTATTCTTAAGAGAAATCATGGAAATTTGGTCAATTGTTGGGGTAGAGAGAGGGAAAAAATAAAAATGAATCTCTACCGTTGAGAGAAACCCATATTGGGTAGCCAATTCAACCCACTACTAATAATTTCTAAATCAAAACAATACCCTTTTTCCATAGCTTCTTCAGCTTCCAAAAATAACGTTTTCTAGTCAAATCCATTCCAATCAGTGGATATTTAACACTCTGAGATGAGATATTGACATCCCATCATGCTAACCTCTCCTTTAAACAAATATTCTTCTAGCACAACATCCAGTACTATTACTTTTTATTGACATCCCATCATGCTAACCTCTCCTTTAAACAAATGTGCTTCTAGCACAACATCCAATACCATTAGTTTTTTCCATTAAGAAATATACATA
>APFE030607654.1:49285-59506 GCA_000404065.3 Pinus taeda | reverse complement strand
ATATATGTTTGAGTACCCTTGACTCGTCAAATATCTAAATATGTAATACATAGTATCAAAGTCTGCAAATCCCGCATTTATACATAACAAAAATTGAAAAACACACCAGGCATGACATACTACTAATCATCAGAAGAATCCACAGGAGTTGGATCTTTTGCACTCGAGCAAAGAAGTTCCATTTGAGGGAGACACATAATATGATTTTCTATACGACTGAGGCGGGCATTCTGTTGTTGAATCTAAAATTGGATAAGCTAGAATTTTTTTATGAATTTGTAAAAGAATAGGATCGGTAAGAGTTGACAGGGATCTTGCCACAATATTTTTCATAGGCCAATACAGGTAGACGATCCTTTCATACTGAGAGGATGGACCTCTGGTATGACAAGGGTCTAGTACCAACTCCATCCATTCCTCAACATCCAGATTTTCTTATGCTGCATGTTGATTCAGTTTCACTTCCCACCTAGATATGAGTGGGAAAATCTAAGGTTGAGTGCTAGTCTGGTAAGCCTAAGTTGCTTCATGAATAATACCAGAGGTCGAGCTACGTTATTGACCTAGAACAGGATGTGGTTGGGCCTAACTGCCTCCACGTTGAAGCCCCACACGATGACTTTGACCCCGATCCTCTCTTGTCGTGGTGCCTCTTGTTAGCACTCTAGGGAACTCTCCTAGTTTGTAGCTCGAAGATGCCAAGTAACATATAAATCTTCAATATCGTTCTCTGAACTATTGGAAGGATTGGGGTTTGGATCAAGTCAGATGATTGTTTCAACTCAGTTTTCACTCAAGACATGCATGAACACCCTCAGCTTGACAAGGCTTTAGACCACTAATGCTCAATAGTTTATAGATTCAATGAATAGATAGAGAATCCTGACTGTACCAACAGACACATACATAAACACATATGAATGGCTAGCTACAGAAAGTAAATGAAGCTTGCATATCTAATTTATCAACGCAGAGATAAGATGACAGTTATCTGGCATTAGACACAGAAGAAAACATGAATAACCTATTCAAGTGCAAGCTTGGAACAAAGGAGAAGATGGCGATTGAACATGTAACAACAAAAGAAGCTTGTATTACTGGAATGAAGATGAGATGCTCAGAGGAAAAGAGTATATACAGTCTCCAAAAGTTGAACCCTTAATACTTCGAACTTTCAGCCAATTATAGGCTTTTTACAATGCTCTCGAACTCTCTGAGGCTCAAGATGTCTTAATCTATCCCCTCTGTCTCCTAACTACTTTATGCCATAACTAGACAAACATGAGCTCAAAAGGCTCTTCTTTTAACAAACATAGTAACCAAATTTTAGTAATTTCGTCGCGCTGTCAGGTGGCTCGCTCGTGCCAGCGATGCTCCATGATCACTTATGTTGGTTCAACTGCATCGTGCTGTGGCTTTTTCCCCTTCTGGCCATGCATTCCGTTATTTCGGTTCAACTGTCCAACTGTCAAAACACTAACAAAGCCAACAAATTTCCTCCCCGGGTGACTGATGGGAAGTGGGGATGGGGGCATTTGGGCTGTTGGATGGTGTGGATCAACGGTCGGGATGTTGGTCAGGCGGCGGAGGATGAACTGAGGTGATCATGAATGAGGGTCGTTCGATTATGAGGAATGGATGGAGGAGATTAATCGCTGGAGGCTGGAAGTCGTGGCAGGAGTGGAATAAGTCCGAGCTATCAGATCTCAGATGAGCAGATCGAACGACTATCGGGCGAAGGAGGTGCTCGAAGGATAACGCCCGTGAGCAGTTTATTAAAACGGAAATGGTTTTATATCGGGCAGTAAGGGGTAAAGGTCGGAGCCCGCCCGATTCCATTCATTGCGCATCACGTAGCAGCGGGGAGAGAGAGGAAACTGCTTTTATCAGGCATGTATCCCTCTAGCTTGTTGCCTGAGCGATATGCGCGACAGCCGTTAGATCTAGCAGAAATGATCTAACGGTGGTGAGTGGTCGAGCATATAATGTCAGACGGGTGAATTGCGGACCGTCAAATCAGTGGGAAGATCAACGGCGGGGATCAGAGAATGGAGAGTGTAACGGAAAGGAGATGAATCGAGAGCGGACCCGCTGATATTTATGAGCACAGGTGTATAATTTTTTAAGTCCGACTTATGTCCAAAGTGGTGCAAGAGGAGACGTGGACCATCGGAGCTAAAATTTGGGACATTTCCGTTAAAATAGCAGCAATGCACCTCAGGGCTAACATTGGCTCCTTCTGGGGATGAAAGCCTCCCTGTGAGGTTTCAAGAACTGCAGACTACTACCTTTCCAGTAACAACCAAAACCTTATCTCCTAGCGTTCCATTGGGCATGGAGTTTATTTGCATAGAAAACAAAAACTGAAAAAACCTATTACAATATTAAGGCCTTAAAGCTTCATATGAAGTAAAGTTTCAAAAACCGTCCATTGACTGGGCCATCAAAAACACCTTCCCCCTCCAAATTGTACAGAATGAAAGTATTGTTCATATGAACTTGAGCAATGACAAACTTGAAAGTCCCATCCATAAGGCATCAAATTTACCATGGTTTCCCTTCTTTTCCTTCTATGCAACCCATTTGAGAACCCAGTCACCAACTTGAAAAAACTGTCCATTTTTGCCTTTCTATCAAAGGTTTCTTTGATCTTCTTCAGATGAATTCTTGAATTCTCAACCAGTTGTTCTCTGATATGCTATAATTCAACCAAGTTACTCATTCTCCTCGCCATGTCTTTCTCTTCATCCTGTTCTTCTTGCAATAATTTGGCCACAGGGAGAATCAGCTAGATAGGAAAAATAACATTAGCACCATAAACTAGCTTAAATGGAGAATTTCCTATGGAATTCTTGTGGGTAACTCTGTCAGCCCACAGTGCAAACTTCAACTTGGAATCCCAGTTCTTTTTGTTGTCCTCCAACAGTTTTTTGATTATCCTTACAAGACTCTTGTTAGATGATTCTGCCAGGCCATTACCTTAAGGATAATATGAGGTAGAATGAACCAATTGAATGCCCATGGATTCACACATGTCCACCAATTCTTCTACCCTGAAGGTTGTTGCATTATTAGTGACTAGTTTGGTTGGGCAACTAAATATAGTGAAAATATTATCATTCAAGAACTTTATGATAACCTGATGATTAGTGTTTTTAGTGGGTATAGCCTCAATCCATTTGGTGAAATAATCAGTGGCTACCAAGATCCATTTGTGATGGCCACTGGAATCTGGATTGATCTCACCTATGAAGTCCAAGCCCCACTGTTGGAAGGGACCATTGGCGTGTACTGGCTTCAAGGGAACAGATTTTAGCTATTGTCTTCTTGCAAACCTCTGACATTTGTCACAAGACTTCACAAAATAAAACACATCAGAGAACAGAGTAGGCCAATGATACCCAACTCTAAGGATCTTGTGGGCTGTGGTTTTTCAATAATGATGCCCTCCACAGATGCTAGAATGGAACTGGTGCATGACTTCCACAGATTGTCCTTTGTCTAGAAATCTCAAGAGGATCCCTGATGGGTCTTTCCAATAAAGCAGGTTTTTATTAATGCAGAATTTGGCTGATCTGAGCTTAATGGCCCGGGCTTGACTTGAGCTATGCCTTGGAGGGACTTATAGCTTTTACAAAAAATGAACTACATTGGAATACCATTCACAGGTGGCTAGATTTTTAGCCAAAGACTGATTCTGCTCTTACTCTTCTGCTGCTTCCTTTGTCCGCTCACCACCTGAATTCGAACCCATGCAATTGATGTCTAACAAACTACAATTTTCCTCAGCCATAAGCTTAGCCAAGCCCTGGCCTTTGACAAGCTTGGTGGGTTTCACCTCTATGTTGAACTCTATGAATTTTACAATCCATTTAGCTCTCTGTCCATCAATATCTGGCTGAGTTAGAACATCTTTTACTGAGGCTGAAGGTACATATGCAATCACTTTGGAATGCAGAATATAAATTCTGAATGCCTTTAAAGATTTTATGAGAGCATAAGCTTGTTTTTCAATAAGGTCATACCTTAGTTCATCATCCCTCATTGTTTTGTTGAAAAAGGCCACAGGGTGCTCTACACCTTCATCATTTTTTTGCAATAGAATTGCTGCAAGTGTATCATAAGAGGCAAAAGAGAAGATATAAAACTCCCTGGTATAATCTTGACTGATTAGAGTGGGAGCTTCCATGATAGCTTGTTTGATGGATTCAAAAAAGCTTCTTGCACCATTTATCCATTTTATTTCTGATCCTTTCTTCAACATGGAAGTGATGTGCTTCACTAGCTCTACAAAGTTTGGAATAAACCTCCTGTCAAAGTTAATCTTACCCAGGAAAGATTGAATGTTCCTTTTTGACCTTGGGATGGATAATGTCTAAATTGCTTGAACTCTTGTTGGATCGATCTTCACACCTTCAACAAAAACAATATGTCCCAAAAGTTTGCCTTCTTCTAGAGAAAACTGTGACTTCTTTGGGTTCACAGAAATTCCAAACCATCTGCACTTTAGAAACACCTTCTTCAAATGCTGTAAATGGTCCTTGAGACTGCTGGAAAAGACTGTTCTGTCATCAAGGTAAATAAGGACAAACTTGTCCTTTTCTCCCACAAAGGCTATGTCCATGGCCCTCTAAAAAGTAGCCCCAGCATTCATCAGTCCAAAAGGCATCTTGGAGTACATGAAAGTGCCCCAAGGAGTAGTGAAGGCAGTCTTTTTCTGATCTTCGAGATGTACAACAATCTGATTGTAACCTGAAAATCCATCTAAGAAATACATGACTATAGCCCCTGAAACTTTTTGCAGCGAGTGTTCCATCTTAGGCAGGGGGTAGTTGTCTTTTTTAGAGTATTTGTTCAAATTCCTAAAGTCAACACAAAGCCTGATTTCTCCATTCTTCTTTCTTTTTCCAATGGAAAAATCGTAATTTTATTCATATTGAGCAAAATTACATGTTGTAGATGCTAAATTAGCATATGTTGTATAAACTAGTCCTGATACACAGGATCTAAAGAACAAAACATTTATAAACTATTTATACTTTCCTACCTTTCTTTTTTTCCACTTTCTGCCAACCTCTAGTGTTGAGGGTGGAAGTTACAATGGACATTTTTGCCTTTGTGGTAGTAGTTGGGGTTTCTTTGTCGGAATCTGAGCTTTCTGTTGAGTGAGTTCGCTTACTGCCACCAATTTCTTTCCCTGGAATGAGTTGCTCACTTTTCTGTTGTGAATCAGTTTTCCTTGGAACTAACACAAAGCAGTTCTGGTTTTCATCATTTTGTGATTTAAATTGAGTGCTTTGTTCATTGTAACCTAGGATATTCCCTGGATGTTCAGCTTCTGGGTGTGCTTCTTCTTGGAGTGTGGTATTTGTGGTAATTTCTGTATTTTCTTCCTCTTCTATATCCTCTACCAGATCAACTAAAAACTTCCATCCTTTTGGCTTTGGAGGTTGTCTTATTTTCCTATCTTTTTTGTTTTATGGACAAGCACTTTGTAGATGACTAGTTTGATGAAAAATGCGGCATCTGAAGGTAGTGTTTCCATAGTCAAGAGGCTGTGACCATTGCTTTTCATTATGGAATAAGAGGATGCGGTCTGGTAACCCTTGACTGAGATCAACCTCCATGCAGATTCTAGCGAAGGTGTAGATGTCCTTGGTAAGACGCTCACTGTCTACTTTTAAAAATTTTCCCAAGGCATTGCCAATGCCTACTAATACTTTGGTGTGCCAAAAATGTAGCCGTAGGTTATATATTTTAACCCACAGAGGCATTTTAGAGACCACCATGGTATTTGGATCAAATTCTGGAAACCATGATGTCAAGAAAAGTCTAGCGTTACCCTAGAACCATGGTCCCTCATTCATTGCATATTCCTTGTCACTCACTGTGTAGAATTTGACAATGAAAAAACCTTTAGAGCACAAGTGTATATCACAGTTTTCTGTCCATATGGAATATATCCATTGACTTACGCCTTTCGGGTTTGGCCAAAACTCGTTAAATCTGCATATTTTTTCCTTTGATAAATAATCATCATGTATTTCATTTACCTCTGGTATAGCGATCGATAGAGTTGGGTTTTGAGTTGTCTGTTTGACGATGTAGGCACCAGGATTTATGGCTTGCAGTTATGTTTGTATATGAGACCCCATTTTCCCCTTTACTGCATCTTTGAAATAAACTGTTCCTTTGGAGCTTGTTCCAGAGCAGCCACCATGGAGTCTTGTGTTGAGGTTGATAGTTGAGTCTCTGCCTATGTCGTATTCTTTTATCTTGTGTTCCTCCTGCAGTACTTTTCCTACATGAATCAAGAGTTGTTTGCAAGGTGGAATGCCCAACCTTTCTTGTATCCTTCGTTTGAGGGTTTTGATCTCCTCCTAGCTCCCTATATTTATGCATGCTGTGTTTCCTTCCATAGTTCTAATAAAAAGGGTAATTTGTTTACCTTCCAGCATCTCTGTTATCGGGGCTTCTAGATATAGTGATGGGATGATCACCTCTTCCTGTTGTTCATGTTCAATCACCAAAACTTGTTGTGAATCTGGTCCGATTTGTTTGCAGGCTCATAGTATTCCCACATGATCCAGTAGAACCTGTAGATAGTCCAGGACCGTCCTTATGTAGAGATTTTCTCTTAATATGGGATGGGGATCAACTGTTAAAAGGTCAGATTCTTGAAGCAAAAGATCAAGAAGCTGCCAGATTTTTCATGCAACCCTCTATCTCCTTTTATCCTATCAGAACAATTTTGGGCATTACTATTTCAGGGAAATCGTTCTATATCTTGCCAGATGGGTTGTGTCTCCATCCATGGATAATATTCCCATCTGACTCAGGAGCAATCAATCATTGCCCATGAATGGAACTGTCCATTTTTGAATGGTGGTTGTTTCGAATCAGCATTTTTCTGGCATATTTTGTATGGCCGCCTTTGTTTCTATTGTCTGGGAGGTGAAAACCCTGTCTGGATCTGCCATATCTTCCCCAGCCACTAAGCAAAGAAACCACTTCAGTGCAAGGGGGTATTCCGATTGCTCTTTCCCTCAGATCTCTCGCTCCTAGATTATGGATCACTGATGTCGTACCTCTCGGTATTGGGCTTTCCCTAAGTAGCATATGGCAACACCTCCTGGGCCTGAGTCTGCAGGGAGCATAAAAAGAGCTAAGGGGCTTTGACCGAGCACGTGGGCACGAGCTTGGATCAAAAGCAAATAAAAATTCTAGGCGTGGGGAGCCTGGATTCGACCTTGATGGGTTTTCCTTCCGCAACCAGGCAGATCTTGCCATGCCTCTACCACTGGTAAAGAATTGTGAGCCCACAGAGCGCGTTCTCAAAACCCTAGTACCGGCCACCAAAGTCTCTTCCTCATTTTTTAATGTTCTGAAAGCCGTGGAGTCCATATTTTGGTACCATTGCGATGTTGTAGAGCTCCAACGTGTGTGGCGTAGCTTGGCTATTGAAAACCCTCGCCTGATAGAAGCCAACCCTGCACACCGTAAATGAGTTGTGACCCGCATTGTAGAAGCCATGAGTTGAAGACAATTCACTCTCCCCGACAATTTCTTATATTCATATAAATAGAAATATCAAATTCTTCTCCATTCTTCTTTCTTACTACCACAAGGTTAGCTATCCATTTTGAATACCTTAAGGGAACTATGATCTTGGCATCCAACAACTTCTTGATTTCCTTTTCAATCAAAAGCAATAAGAGAGGGCTGATAGGTCTTAATTTTTGCTTAAAAGGGATGGTGTTCTTCTCCAGTGGACTCTTATGCTGAATGATGTTGGTGTCATAGGTCTTAAGATCATTGTACTCCCAAGCAAAAATATCAGCAAATTGTTTGATTGGGGTGCAATACTCGGAACTTTGGGCAGAAGACAAGTGAGTGGACAGATTTATGTACTTTGGATGGGTTGGACTCCCTACATTATGTGTATGAACTACAGACTCATTTTCTTTTTTGGCAGGCTTATAAGGTACATCATTATGATCAAGCATCTTCTCTAGGAGCACCAATCCTTTGGGTATATGTTTACTAGGTAGCTGAACAATGCTATCCTGACCAATCTTGTCCTTTAGCTTCGACTGGTTGTATTCTTCAATGGTTTCGTTTTCTTGGTCTATGTGCATTTCAAAAAAATTATTAATGACTTGTAAAAACCTATTAATTTCATCATCATCTTCAAAAACTTTTCAGTATTTGACATTGTCAGGCAGAGATGGTTTATATTTCACCTGAACTTCATAAGTCAATTTAGGAGGCAAAGGAGGAATAAATCTGCTAGCAAACAAAACAAGGGAATCAGCACGCTGGTTCTTCATTCTAGGGAAGTAAGAAATGCTAAAACTATTAAAATAACCCTTGAGCTTCCATACCTCATCTTTGTATGCTTTCAGCCTTGGATGCTTTGCTTGGAAAGTTTTTTTGATCTGCTGAATGATAAGGTCTGCATCTCCAAACACCTTTAGACCTTTGATGCCCATTTCTTTAGCAGCGTTTAAGCCAAATATCAAGGCTTCGTACTCTGTTATGTTATTTGTGACTTGAAAAGTTAACTTGAAAGATAAATGAATGCATTCTTGTGTGGGGGACACAAGGACTACACCCACCCCTGCAGCTTCCTTAGAGCAAGCTCCATCAAAGAACATGTCCCAAATTTGTGGGCCTTCTTCGTCTGTGATATGGAAAACCGGTTTCCTAAGCTGCATCGAGGCCAACTGGGATTCTTCAATCTGAAGAATACAAGCTCCAAAATCAGTGTCGACAACATAGATGGGATGATTAGTGGGATTTCTTTCATCACTTGTGATATAAGCCAACTGAGATTCTCTGTATAATCTCCTACTCTCACCTCCAAAAACTGGGACAGTAGCATAGGACAGATCATTTTGTGTTATGCTCTTAACCTACAAGACGATACAAGAATACCCAATATGCACAGAAATATACCCAGAACATAGAACAATGAGAAATAACAGTAGGTATTTTATTATTCAGAAAGTAATGTTCACTTGCCTCTTCGAGGGGGCAACCTCTAATAGAGCAGAGCTCGATTACAAAATAAGACACGATGCTCCTTGCAGGGAGTCTCTATCCTTTATATATGACTCATACATGCAATACCATGGAGCAATACCATGGTTCTTATTAATACCATCTATTTAATACCATGGCCCATTTGCAACTAACTTTGGTCTCATCATTAAATGTGGGTTAACCACTTACAATTATTAATATGGGCTTTATTGACTCTTTACTTAACTATAACTATGACTCGATCCTACTACGTAAATAAGGGGGTTAAGGTGGGACCCTGACATGCCCTCCCCCTTAAGAATAGTCTTGTCCTCAAGGCTGAAGCTGCGGAAACTGCTGAAGAATAGTGGCTGGTTCCCAGGTTACATCTTCGAGAGAGGTGTCTTTCCACTTGACGAGGACTTCCTTGATCATGCGGCCACGTAGGTGCCGTTCTTGTGTGTCTACGACCTGTTTAGGTTGGAGCCAGATTGACCCTTCTTCATCCAATTTAGGTAGATTGGTTTGAATTCTGCAATTGTTCCCAATCACTTTCTTGAGGCATGAGACATGGAAAACAGGATGGATTTTTGCAATGGGTGGCAAAGCTAGCTTGTAGGCCACTTCTCCAATGCGCTGAAGTACTAGATATGGTTCGTAGAATTTTGGAGATAGTTTCTGACAACCCTTGTCTTTTGAGTGATGTTTTCTTATATGGTTGCAACCTCAAAAATACCTGATCCCCTTCTTGAAATTGGCATTTTGAGCAATGTTAATGTACTTGTTGCTTCATGCGGTTTTGAGCTTGATGAAGATTCTCTCTAAGATGGGCGAGCATGGTTGTGCGGTTCTATAGGAGTTGATCCACTGCTTGTAGCTTTGAGCATCCCTTGATATAAGAAGTAGGGGAAGGAGGGAGTTGACCATAAATTGCTTCATAGGGAGTCACTTTGGTGGTGGCATGATAGTTGATGTTATACCACCATTTAGCTAGAGGTAACCACTGTACCCAAAGATGTTGCTTTTTTGAAGTGAAACACCTAAGGTAGGTTTCCATACATTTGTTGACTGCTTTAGTTTGACCATCCGTTTGTGGATGATAGGAAGTACTGAGTTTTAGTTGGGTACCTTGTAGCCTGAAGAGTTCCTGCCAAAAATTACTGGTGAAGATCGGGTCACGATCAGACACAATAGAAG
>APFE030607654.1:14030-25261 GCA_000404065.3 Pinus taeda | reverse complement strand
GAGCCTTCTTTGTATCCATAAGGCTTAACCTAAGTAAGGAGATCTTGTCACCAAAGAGAGAGAGGCTTGTCCCTCATCTCTTCAAGCTTTGCAAGACTTGTGTAGCTGAGCACCCAGCCAAAGGAGAACTTGACGTCAGGACGCTAGTTGTATTCTCCTTTGTTGATTATTAATAATAGATGACTATCATTATGGTTCCATTCTCATTGTTGTAATGATTAATGTTGAATTATGTCCTTCCTGATTGATGTATAATTGCATTTATTAGATTTCACGCTTCTGTTTGTGTTGTTCTCTTTGTGTACAGGTGTCCATTCACGAGGATAGTGGAGGATTGTGACCGGCCAAAGCAAAGGAGCGAGGGCGATGTCTCTTCTACGAACAATAGCATTGGAATCCAAGTAGGTCTTCATCACCTACCTTTTATTTGCAATTAGGGACTTGCGTGGTAGCATTGTTTGATTGTTGCTAGACCCGTTCTGGGCTAGTAGGGATCGCCTCTATCCGTAGAGGGGATTTACCTCTCCATCAAGGGGCTTCACAATGCAACCATAATTGTGGACAAATTTGCGATAGTAGCCCATGAGACCCAAAAATTTTCTCAGGCTCTTCAAGGTCTTAGGTTGAGGCCAATGCTGCATTGCCTGGATCGTTTTGGGGTCCACCCTGACACCTTCACGCCCTACAATGTGGCCCAAATACTCAACTTCTTCCATGCCAAAAGAACACTTGGACATCTTAACAAATAATTTATGCTTGTGGAGCAGTTGCAAGGGTAGATCTACATGGTGAAGATGTGCAGCCCAAGTGCAACTGTAGATGAGGATGTCATCGAAGAAATCAAGGACAAATTTTCTGAGATATGGTTTGAGGAGGCGGTTCATAAGGCTCTAAAAAGTATATGGGGCATTACAAAGACCGAATGGCGTGACCAGGAACTCATAATGGCCTTCATGAGTTCTGAAAGAAGTCTTTGGAATGTCGACTTCTTTCATGTGAATTTGGTGGTAGCCTGAGTGAAGATCCAGCTTAGTGAAGAATTGAACCCCATTTAGTTCATCCAACAAATCATCAACAACCGGGATGGGAAATTTATCTTTCACTGTCAACTTATTGAGGGCCTTGAAGTCTGGACACATACGCCATTCCCCATCTTTCTTGAGCACCATGACCACTGGTGATGAATAAGGACTAATGCTGGGACGAATGATGCCTGCTTCCAAAATTTCCTTGATTATTTTTTCTATTTCATTCTTTTGGGCAAACAGATATCTATATGGGTGCACATTTGGTGGTTGGGCCCCTGGGACCAAAGTGATGCTATGATCATGTTCCCCTCTCGAGGGTGGAAGCTCATGAGGCTTGTCAAAGACTGGCAGATGGTTATTTAAAATCTGTTGCATCTCAGGATGAATTGGAAGACAATTGGGTTTGACGGCCTGGATGACATTAAATTGAGCTATAACTCCATGATGGCCCTTTTTTAACAATTTTTCCATCCTATGTGAGCTGATGATAGAGGGGGCTCTCACCTGGAGTCCATGAAGGGTATGTGTGGAGTTGTTCTGCTTAAAGCTCATATATAACTCTTGGAAATCCATTGTGATTGGCCCAAGTGTGCGAAGCCATTCAGCATCGAGGACAATGTCGCACCCTCCCATGTGTATGGAAAACATGTGGGTCTTCAACTAATAATCCCCCATTTGAAGTTTGACATTTTCACAGCGGCCTTCACATTTCATTGTTCCCCCATCTGCAATTTGGACCTGGAAGTTAGAGACTGCTCGTACAAAACAATGCACTGCTTCCGCGACTCTTTGATGGATAAAATTATGTTTACTTCCACTATCAATCAAGACTACTACTTGGTGATGCTTAATAAAACCTGTGATTTTGAGAGTTTGAGGTGAAGAAATCCCTGCCAAATCAGGCAGCGAAATAACTGGTTCGTCAGGGACATTGTCCTTCTGGTTGTCCTCTTCTTCCTCCTCAGGTTCCTCAAGTGGTGGGGCTTCCTCCGATGAGATGTAATCAGTAGCATCAATTTGAAAGAATTTGGGCTCCTTGCATTTATGACCTGGGAGTATTTTTCATCACAGTAGTAACATAATCCTTGTTTTCTTCTTTCTGCCATTTCTACAGGTGACACCTTTTGAACCTTATGTGTTTGAGTAGTGCTGTGAGCCTGTGGGGGGCGACCCTTGGCGGTGAAATTTGCGCGATTGGACTGGGCCGCTAACGCACGTTCAACTTTACGAGCTACCTTGCAAGCCTCCGACCATGTGGGAGGGTGATGCAGTTGGATGTGAGCTTGTATGGCCTCTTTAAGACCACTGATAAAACATTCCGTGTAGAACTCATCTTGGAGACCCATAGTGCGGAAAGCTAAGGCTTCAAAGGCTGTAATATATTCATCCACTGTGCCAGTCTGTCGGAGCTTAGTGAGACATCCCAAAAAAGTAGAGTCATGGTCAAAGCACTCTATAAGAGCTTTTTTGAAGGTGTCCCAAGTCAAGGGCCTTCCATTGCAACGTTGATGCCATTGCCATCTTTCATTGTCCAAGCACATGCTCCCCACCATAAGCTGAGTCTCATTATCTAAGATGTAGTTTAGATTGAAATACTGCTCCATTTGTGATATCCATGCTGCAGGGTGAGAACCATCAAATTTATGCATATCCAGCTTGGGTGGTCGTGGACGGGATTGTTGGTGGGTGTCCTAGAGGTGAAGAGAGTGGCTAGACTCACCCTCACTGTGTTCATTGCCAATATATGCCTCCTCACGGGCTTCCGCCTTGCCCTTAGAGAGTGTGTTAGTTATTGTCGCCAGTTGGTCTTGGATGTCTTTCAGGGATTGTTCAAGTTTGTCGATCTTCTCATTGGCCATAGCTTGAGCTCTAGTTTCTACCATGCACCGATCCGATGTACTTGAAATTTGGGACCGCCAATTTTTTTTTTGGCACTAACAATTGAATGGTACCACCTTGCTCAGCTCGTTGTCCTGATTCTGATGGGATAGGTCACCAATAAACGCCTCGGGGGGTCTCAGACCTCTTTTTTATTTTTATTTTTTATCTGAAAACTCCTAACGGAGTTTTATTCGTTGCTTAGAAATACTGCAGTAGCCGAATCCCCAAAATGTCAATGCTGCCAAAAGTCCTGCGAAAATCACGCCTCGGTATAGGAACCCCACACAACTACTCAGATCTGGATGGTGGATCTGGTGGATCTGAGAGATCTGAATGGCTGATCGGATAGATCTGAGTGGCAGAACAGATTGCTGCTGCGGATCTGATGGATCAAATAGATCTGAATGGCTGTTCTATTAAATTTGAACTGCGGTACTGATTTCTGCTCTCAGATCTGGATGGCGGACCTGGTGGATCTGAGAGATCTGAATGGATGATCGGATAGATCTAAGTGGCAGAACAGATTGCTACTGCGGATCTGATGGATCTAATAGATCTGAATGGCTGTTTTGTTAAATCTGAACTGTGGGACTGATTTCTGCTGCTGTTGCAAACCCCACTTGCGAGATCTGATTTGGCAGTGATTATGCGTGATCCAGAGATAGAAAAGGGAACTATGGTCTCAAGGAGTGTCAGGTGCTACAAACCGCAATATACATAAGGGTCTAACAGTAGTACTCGACCTAATTTTTCAGGGCACTAACCAAGGAGGATCAACTGTACCTTTAGCCGTACAACCTGACTACCCTATCATATGGGCGAGTAATCTCTCCGAGTGCTATTCTCGGTGTACTGTAGCAGCAAGACAGCTGACGTTTAATCTATGGCGAGGTTGTAAGGGAGCTAGGGGCTTCTGATATACCTGAGGGTACTTGGAAGACAGTCTGTGCGCGGTTCTGTCTAATGCGCTACTACTCGAAGGGGTACCCACAGGGGTTACAAGGGAGTCCAACAAGCGTGACCACCTCTTGTATTTCCTGCGTGCATGGCTCCCCAAATCCGCAGGTTTATGCGCTCAACGACAGATCCCGTGGTTTAAGACGCCGGAACACGTCTCTAGCCAAAATTTTTTTTGCTAAAAAATGGAGATCCCACCGGCCCTAGAAAGCGCTCTGATACCACTTGTTATGCTCTTAACCTGCAAGACGATACAAGAATACCCAATATGCGCAGAAATATACCCAGAACATAGAACAATGAGAAATAACAGCAGGGATTTTATTATTCAGAAAGTAATGTTCACTTGCCTCTTCGAGGGGGCAACCTCCAATAGAGTAGAGCTCGATTACAAAATAAGACACGATGCTCCTCGCAGGGAGTCTCTATCCTTTATATATGACTCATACATGCAATACCATGGCTCTTATTAATACCATCTATCTAATACCATGGCCCATTTGCAACTAACTGTGGTCCTGTCATTAAATGCGGGTTAATCACTTACAATTATTGATATGGGCTTTATTGACTCTTGACTTAACTATAACTACGACTCGATCCTATTACATAAATAAGGGGGTTAGGGTGGGACCCTAACATTTTGCAATGTTCCACCTAATCTCTTGATCCAACCTCTGGAAAGCAACATGCCAAACTTGGGGGGTACATCTGCTACCAATATATCCATCATCATGCTCTTCATGGGCAGTTGAGACAAGGTGATGGCTAGGTCCTTGATTAATCCCAAACATTTCACTTTTCTAGAGTCAAAAGAAAATAGGTCATGATAAGACTTGGTAATGTCAAGAACCAACTCATCCATGATAGCCTTTGGCATTAGATTATGGCTTGCTCCTGTGTCCAGAAGGCAGTTGTGAAGGATTTTGTCATGAATAGTCAAAGAGACATAGAATGATGGGGAGTTTTCATCACCATTTTCAATCATTGGGCTGAGAACAACAACTGGTTTTTCATCTTGCAGATTTACATAGCCAGTGGAGGCTTGGATGGCTTTAGGCTCAAGGGCCTCGAGGATAGATCTCTTGAAGGATTCATTCTTCACTAGTTCAATCAAAGGTATAGGTATGCTTAGCTTCTGAATTTCTGATTAAAAACTAAAAGGAGAAGGAGACTTGTCAAGGCCTCTTACCTCGTGAGCTGGAGCTTTGAGGATGATGGGATCAACTGCCGGTCGTTTCTTCTTTTTAGCTTGTTGTATTGCAGGGACAATAGCTCTTTGAACATGAGTTTCCTTGGCATTATTCTTCTTCGACCTCAGATCATATCTGTGTTGACCATCAGTTTTCATAACAGCTCCATCATCCCACTCTTGGCTAATCTGGTCATTGAATAATGACTTTTCATAGGCAGCTGAGGTAAAAAAGGAGGCACTGCATTTGTCTTCGAGACAATGGATCTCATCATCTTCTTCAAACTGCTCTTCTTCCATGACTACATTCTGGAAAGGGGTCTTCACCCTTTGGTCTTCATTAGCATCTTTGCTTCTTTGCAGAATCTGCAACTACTCATTAGCTCTTCTATATGGATTTGGAATTCTAGGAGCAAAGGTATTAGGAACTCTTCCTTTCCGAGGGTGCTGCTCAACCTTTAATTTGGAGATTTCAGAGGCTAATGACTCTATCATCTTGGTCATTTTATCTATCTTGGGATCGGAAGATGATGAAGATTCGCCCCTTTGTCTCCTTCGATCAACATTCCCCTTGAGCTTCTCTGCAGCCATGATGTTTGATTCTACTTCCAAGGCTACATCCTGCATATCGGCCAAGGTAGCACATCGTCTCTCCCTCAATAGTAGACAGAAGTTAGAATCAAAGGCACTGGCATAGGTGAGTTTAGCGGAGGTAGTGGGGGGTTTTACTTCCACTAGTATCTTGTTGTACATGCAGTTAAACCTCTTATTAAAATCAGAAAACAACTCACCATTTTCCCTCTTTAAGTTCCCAAACTCTGTGTGGTAGTAGAGTAGATCCTTATTATCCCCCCAATGCTTTAGGAATGCATCATCTAAAGCCTGAATATTTGCTATAGACCTTGGGGTCAGTTCTCTGAACCATTTTCTAACCTCTCCATCTAGACTTTGGACAAAGACTCTCATCCATACATCATCTTCACTAATGTCCAAGTTATCAACATAGCTATAAAATGATTCAAGATGTTCCTCAGCTGTAACACCTTCAGTCCCAATGAACTTAGGCATATACTTCTGATATTCTCCGGTAGGCATGGCATTCAAAGGAGTGGGCAGTACTAGAGGTCCATACCTAGCAGCTATGATTCTTTCCATTTTGGTAGGTGCTGCCATAGCTGTGGTGGCTATAAGGGTACTGGAAGTCTGAATGAGAGAGGGTTGAGCAGTGACTGATAAGACTAAAGGAGTATTATGGATAGGAGGAGAGGCTTCCTCTGGGCTTAGAACGAAAGGAGAACCTAAAGAATAAGGATCTTTATGAATCTCTAAGATTTTTTCTTCACTGCTAGTATTAGATGCTATACTCTCAACATGTATTTGTTATATTACAAGGTTTTCTTGAAGAGATATAGAATATTGTTTAGAGCTACCTGAACCTAATGCTCCTTTATACAACGCATTTCTTTCTTTGATGATTTTTTCAGGGTCTGGTACTGGGTCAACTCGTGGCTTCTGAGGATTTCTCCGAGTATGTCTCACAAACTAAGCCAGAACTATGGAGTGGAGTTGCCAAGAGGTTCGTCCTCTAGTAGATTCACCAGATAGATGACTGCAACCTAAATAGTTTCTAGGCTTTGTCTATCATCAAAGCTAGACCTGTGTCATCCCCTAGGGAAGCTGAGCTTCAGTCTCCTCTCCCCGGAAACGACGCCAATTATGTTATCACTCTAGGGAACTCTCCTAGGTTGTAGCTCGAAGATGCTTGCTAACATATAAATCTTCAATATCGTTCTTTGAACTATTGGAATGGATTGGGGTTTGGATCAAGTCAGATGACTGTTTCAACTCTATTTTCACTCAAGACATGCATGAACACCCTCAACTTGACAAGGCTTTAGACCACTAATGCTCAATAGTTTATAGATTCAATGAATAGATGGAGAAGCCTGACTGTACCAACAGATACATACATAAACACATATGAATGGCTAACTACAGAAAGTAAATGAAGCTTGCATATCTAATTTATCAACGTAGAGATAAGATGACAATTATTTGGCATTAGACACAGAAGAAAACATGAATAACCTATTCAAGTGCAAGCTTAGAATAGAGGAGAAGATGGCGACTGAACATGTAACATCAAAAGAAGCTTGTATTACTGGAATGAAGATGAGACATTGGGAGGAAAAGAGTATCCACAGCCTCCAAAAGTTGAACCCTTAATACTTCAAACTTTTAGCCAATTATAGGCTTTTTACAATGCTCTCGAACTCTCTAAGACTCGAGATGTCTTAATCTATCCCCCTTGTCTCCTAACTACTTGATGCTATAACTAGACAAACATGAGCTCAAAGGGCTCTTCTTTTAACAAACATAGTAACCAAATTCTGGTAATTTCACTTCGTTGTTAGGTGGCTCGCTCCTGCCAGCGATGCTCCATGATCACTTCTGTTGGTTCGGCTGCATCGTGCTGTGGCTTTTTCTCCTTCCAACCATGCATTCCGTTATTTCAATTCAATTGTCTGACTGTCAAAACACTGGCAGAGCCAACAAATTTCCTCCCCGGGTGACTGATGGGAAGTGGGGCACGGGGGCATTTGGGCTGTTGGATGGTGTGGATCAATGGTCAGGATGTCGGTCAGGCAGCGGAGGATGAACTGAGGTGATCGTGAATGAGGGCCATTGGATCGGGAGCAATGGACGAAGGAGATCAATCGCCGGAGGCTGGAAGTCGTGGCGGGAGCAGAATAAGTCCGAGCTGTCAGATCTCAGATGAGCAGATCGAACGGCTATTGGGCGGAGGAGGTGCTCGAAGGATAACGCCCGAGAGCGGTTTATTCAAACGGAAATGGTTGAATATCGGGCGATCATCAGGCGGTAAGCCGTAAAGGTCGGAGCTCGCCCGATTCCATTCATCGCACGCCACGTAGCAGCGGGGAGACATAGGAAACCGCTTTTATGGGGCGGGTATCCCTCTCGCTTGTTGCCTGAGCAATATGCACGATAGCCATTAGATCTGGTGGAAATGATCTAACGGTGGTGAGTGGTCAAGCATATAACGTTGGTCAGGTGAAGTGTGGACCATCAGATCAGTGGGAAGATCGACGACAGGGATCAGAGAATGGAGAGTGCAATGGAAAGGAGATGAACTGAGAGCGGACCCGCCAATATTTATGAGCGCAGGTGTATAATTTTTTAAGTCCAGCTTATGGCCAAAGCGGTGCAAGAGGAGACGTGGAACATCAGAGCTAAAATTTGGGACATTTTCGTTAAAATAGTAGCAGTGCACCTAAGGGATAACACCTCTAACAGAGGAAGGTCACACCATACTGAGAATTTGTTGGCCATGAAAATGAATCGGTGCCCTAAAATGGAAACCGACAAACCCCAACTCAGTGCAAGTAGCTAGCTTAAGGACCTGTTACGTGCACCAAGAGTTGAAACTTGAAGGAGTATCACAAAAGAAATCCACATAGCTATAAGAAGCCAACCAATAAAACAAATTGTTTCCACTGAATATGACATGGGTATACTGATAAAGGTTGGAATCATCAACCAGTGGCTCCTCGGGCCTTCGAAGAATAAAACACAATCCATTCGGACAAATATTCTCTAAGAGGAGCTCTTCTCTTACAGACCAACATGAGTAACAAGAAAACATGAAATAAAACCCAATCGCCCATGCAGAGAGTACGCATTGAGTGCCAGTGCACAAACCCCAAGTACATACCCATCCAGGAGAGTAAAATATCGTAACTAACAGAAAAGTTTCGACCAAAATGAGACTGTCCATCAGAAAAACCAACGCTTTCCTTCCAATATTTCCGAAATCTAGTCTTTCTAACCCGAAACATTGTCTGAAAGACTCATTTCCCATGAATTATCATAGAGAAATTAAGCGAAGGGATAGGAAAGGGAGAATACATTGATAGAACATACCTGTAGACGTTGGCCACTAGATATCGGGAGATACCTGTTGCACCTGACAGAAAGGCTTCGGGAGGGACCTTCGAGAGCACACCGGAGTATTCCACTGAAACTATAACCAAAATAACTACATTTCCTCTAGCTCGAACCAAACTCGCAGCATAAAATCCCAGGCAAAAGTTATCACACCAGTCTCTTTGATCTTTATTAATGCCTTGCATACATATAGCCACCTTACAAAGATTGGCGAGTGTGAGTCAATACAATATCCCTCACCATTCTTTCGTCTAAATATGCTAACTATGGCATGCACCCGAGTCCTCCACTCTCACCCTAATCGGATATATATATATATATCTTATATATATACCCAAAATCTTTCCAATTTTTATTTTTATTAAATATTTTATTATTCTATTTTTGTTTAAATGTGGTATAAATAATTTATAACTTATAGTTTTTATTTATTTTTACTTTTAACTAGTTATAATATTTTTTCATAATAATTTCTATTATTTAATATTATTATTTCATTTAATAATTTTATATGAAATTGGTCAAAATTAAGTCTTATAATTTCAAGACCAATGCATAAGTGAAAACGCCTCAGAACCATTGCAGAAGTAAAACACTTTCCTGTCCTAGAAATCAATTTGTTAAAGAAAGATTAAAGGGCTTTGTAAATATTTTATTTGAAAAAAATTAAAATATTATTAATATTATATAATTTTTTAAAAAAAATTATTAATATGTAAGAATAATTTTATTTTTTTTGTTTGTATTTAAATAATTACAATGATTATGGTTAATTATAAATAATTTTAATATTAATTTATTTATAATGTTAATAAATAAAATTTGTTTATTTATTTATTAATTTATTTTGTATAATATTTTATTTAAAAAATAAAGATATAGGTTGGGAATTTTTTTCTTTTGAAATTAAAAAAAGATATAGGTATGTTTGAGGTTTAGGTCACATTTTTATCAATATTGTTAAAGCCTGTGCCTTATATTAGAGTTTGATGAAAATTGTGAATATGAGAATTCAATATGTAATTGCTTTTTGTTATTCCTTAAATATAATTCACTATTTAGATCCAGGATCTCTCCTCTCATATACAAAATTAAGTAATATCTTAAGAAGAAATGTCTCTATGTTCTCAAATCAATCAACTCCAAAGTTGATCACATGGCTAATTTGGGTTGATCACATGGCTAATTTGGGTCAAGGCTAAATCAAGGTGAACTTTGGTGGCATAGGCAAAAACAGTATGTGCCCCTCCCTTAATAGCTAGTCAAGAGACTTAGAAATAAAAGCTAAGGAATAACTCATCATTGTTTATTTTAACATTTTGATACTTTGTAAATTTTGATTTTTGTTAAATCACCATTGACAAATGCACCAATAAAACATTTCAAAATTTTCAAAATCTCAATTATATAATTGGTTGTTGATACATACTCATTCAACCCTATTTTCAATTAACAATATTTTTTAATATAAAAATAATCATATTTAAATTAAAATATTAAAATTAAATAATTTTTCTATATACTTAAAAAAAATCATATCTTAATTAAAAAGGTTGAGATCCATCCTAACAATATATTAGATTTATTTATATAAAACTTTTTAGTCTATTTACAACCATTTGATCACGATTTTTCTTTTACTCTAGAGTAAAATTGCATTGATTCAATGAATTTGGCACTTTGGAGATTTATTCACAAGTTTGCTAAATACTCTCGTGTGCTAAGCCCAAACCCTTTGGTCGAATATTTTAAATTTTGTCAACAAACTCGACTCTTCTTTTTGTCTAATATTTTAATTTTGTTGGTTAACTAACTAAATCTTTACCTAATAAAGACAATTAGTTGTTATAATATTATTTAGAATTTTTAAATCTTTACCTAATAAAGGCAATTAGTTGTTATAATATTATTTAGAATTTTTAAAGTTTTTCTATGTATTTTATTTTTATTCAATTTTTTTTATAGGTGGAAAAATATATCGTTATTTAGTTGTCAAATTAGGAGTGAGGATAACCATTTTTAAGTACTAACCGCGAAGGGTGACTCATCACCATTATTCAAAGAAAATCACTCTTACCAGATGCCTCTGGATCTTGGGTTGTTAACCTGTTTCTCTACTACTGAAAAAGACCAACACTTAGCTAAACACAAGTAGTTTTAGGGCATACTCCAAGCCCTGTTTCAAATTCAAAATTATTTATTCAATA
>APFE030607654.1:0-13002 GCA_000404065.3 Pinus taeda | reverse complement strand
AAAAAATATTTATTTGTGAAATATTATTATTAATGATGATGGTGGTGGTGGTGGTTAATGTTCACAAAAACCAATATGGTCTATAGGACCTTAAGAAGGTAAGTGATTAACTGAGGCTCTTTAATATGTTATTTCTATGATAAAAAAGAAGTGAGAGAAGCGGTTGGAGATTATTGTAGTTTTGTTGACTTAATGAGTCATGAAGGTTAGTAGTATGATAAATGTTCTAAAAAGGAGAGCGTATGGAAGTAAGGTTTGAACGCTCTAACAGAGAGTGTTTTTCATCTTCAACTTTCTTAGTATTGGAAAGGGGACATATTCTTTTGTCCCAAGGTGTTTTGGGAATAGATCAACACCTAGTTTCATTCTGAAGCTTGTGAGAATCAGTTCTTATCTTTGTAATGTTCATTTTCTTCTTATCACTAATCAAGATAGAAAGATAATTCTGATTAGCAAGAGTGAGGTTGATGACTCCTTATAATATATTAGCTTCATTTTTTCCTCTAACTCCTTATTATCCCACATCTTATCCTTAAATTTGGAAATAATAGTGTTTTTAATTCCATTATTATTCTTCAAGATGATCTCTTCCTTTATCTTCCAATGGTTGAGTAAGGATCGGGCATCCTTATGTCATCCTCGCTTGAGTTGGAGTTGGGGGTTTTGGCTAGAGTTAGAAGCAATTTTGGGGAGCCTCTTGGATTCCATGTTCCACAAATTCTTCTTGTACATCAGATACCTAAACATAGCCATGCTAGTGAGTCTCCAAACTTGTTTTGAGACTTGCTCCAAAGGGAAATGCGACAGATAGATGGACTTGAAACGAAGGTTTCTGAGGTGACATACAAGCTGGTTGAGTGGAAAACTCAGCAAGAATACTTTAGAGTTTCAATGGAATACTTGGAAGCGAAAGTCGATCAAGTGGGCTACGACATTAGAGACCTCGATGCAACGAAGGATGATGCATACATGAGAAGGTTGGAAGAAGGAGATGTAGGCTGATGGATTGAGATGTTGGACAAGGACAAGGATGAGTATGTAGATGAAGGGTCGCAAGCCTTCTCCATTCCGTCATTTTTCTGAGCATGCAATGAGGATGGGCTCATTGTCATTTGCTGAGGATGGTGAGTTCCTTTGAAGTAATTAGCAGGCAAAAGAAGAGGAGTGGATGAGGGATCATGAGACAACAGAGTGTGACAACATTTGTGATATGTTGAGATGCATGTGTTCTTGTGGAGGAGACGCTACGGTTGGAATAACTACCAGAGTAGTTGAAAACACAAGGGGGCTAACACATGTCATTCTTCCAGGATTGTGATGAGTTTGGTAGAGACAAACACTTATCCTACTACTATGATGATGAGTTAGGTTTGACGAAGATGTTTTTTGGGCGAAGTTGTTGTTGAGGACAACAACCATTTTTGAAGTGGGGGGATGTGAGGATCCTGAGTTGGCACCAAGGCCAAACGGGTGCCCATGATGACCTTAACGACTTATAAGTTTTGGAGAGTTTCTTCTTGCACAAATTCTCCTTGTACATTAGATAGTTAAAAATATTATTAATATATCATTAAAATATATTTTTAGCTTTTTACATTTTTTTATACTTAACACTATAATATACATATAATTTTATTTCTTATTATACAATATTTTAATATCAAATGAAATTTATATATTTAATGTTTTAAATGAAGAGTGCTTTTCTACTTTTAGTATTTTAATTGTTTTAATCAAATTTATTTTTTTCGATGAGGAAATGCGGCAGGATCAACCCAAAGGGATCACGGTTGTCATTGTAATTGTTTAATGAAAATTATTATTTTTTTTTTTTTTGCAAGAGTTTCTTCTTGGCACAACTTCTTCTTGTACCATTAGATAGTTAAAAATAGTTATTAATTATCATTAAAATATATTTTTACTTTTTACAATTTTTTATACTTACACTATATACAATAAATTTTTATTTCTTATTTATAAATAATTTTAATATCAATGATATTTTATATATTTAATGTTTTTAAATGAAGGTGTGTTTTTCTTAGTTTTTAGTATTTTAATTGTTTTAATCAAATTTATTTTTTCCGATGAGGGAAAATCTGGGTAGATTAATCTAGGCACATCAACCCAAAGGGATCGGGGTTAGTATTTAATTGTTTTAATGAAACTTATTTTTTGTTTTAACGAAACGGCACATCACATCAACCCAAAGGGATCGGGGTTAGTATTTACTTGTTTTAATGAAACTTATTTTTTGTTTTAACGAAACGGCACATCAACCCAAAGGGATCGGGGTTAGTATTTAATTGTTTTAATGAAACTTATTTTTTGTTTTAATGAAACTTATTTTTTGTTTTAACGAAACGGCACATCAACCCAAAGGGATCGGGGTTAGTATTTAATTGTTTTAATGAAACTTATTTTTTGTTTTAAAGAAACTTATTTTTTCTGATGAGGGAAAATCTGGGCAGATCAATCTAGGCACATCAACCCAAAGGGATCATGATCACAATGATCCCAACTAGCAAAGGCTAACCCCGAGGGTGTTGAGAAGAATTGACCCTTGACCTCCTAATTGAGGAGGTACTTAACAATAGGAACTTAACCAATTGAGCTAACCCTTGAAATTGTTTTAATCAAATTTATTTAAAAAATAAATATTAAATAATTTACCTTTATGTTTCTTTATCTTATAATATATTATATTTTAAAAACAAAGATATTTTATAACCTTTTATGTCACTCATCAAAATTTGATATTTCTAAGGGTAGAAAGTAAAAATGACTCAAAAATGAAATAAGTTTACTTTGGATTATTTATATAAAGCAATTTAAGATGTCCTTTATTTATTTTTTAATTGTTTTTATTATAAAACTGTACAATCTATTTTTGTTTATATTAAAAGAAATAAAATGATTAAACAAATAGTAAATTTAATTAAAAAATAGAAACAAATTGAATTAATTACCCTTATTTTTTCTTTCTATACAAATTTATTAAAAAATTGTTATTTTCTAAAATCTTTATAAATATTATGAATTAAAATGTGATATAAACACTTGTACCATTTTCACTTATTATAAATATATACTTTTTGATCCATCTGATAAGTTGGAATTAATGACAATCTAACTTAGTACTCATTATTTTATTTTATTTTATTTTTATTTAACTAAGTTAAAATGTATAGATAACATAACATAATATTACAACATCCCTTTCATACTAAACTAGAGAATGCCTCTCAGCATAATAAAAAAAATAAAATCATTTATGCATAACACATCCATTTCCATTGAATTAATGAAAAAATCACTATCAACTAATAATTAAAACATGGTTCCATTACAAAAATGGCTCACCATGAAATGTAACCATCATTGACTTACATGGATGGCCCACAGTAATACAGAAATGCATGAATACATGCAATAACAAAATATATTGAAAACATTTGTAGAAAGTTACTAACATTCATGGTAGTTATCTTCATAATTATGATAAGAAATAAAAACTAAAATATAAAATAAATTTCCCCAGTGGCGGCTGGTACATGATGAGGATAATGCTCAATTATGTTATATAATTGCTGACAAATTAGCCAATAAATTTTGATGAGGATAATGCTCAATTATGTTATGTAATTGTTGACAAATTAGCCAATAAATTTTGTGTTATGAGTTATCAGAATTAGGGCAACAAATTAATAGATGTAGTTAGTTATTATTCAACAAATTATTAGGGGTAGTAGATTAGTTAGATAACGGATAATCCAATTAGAAATATGTTGGCTATATAATAATGTATTCATTGCTCCTATGGGATATGAGATTCCAATGAGAGTTCAGCACATCGATTGAGAATCAAACTTCTCTTGTTTTTGTTCATTAGTTTTTTAATGTTTTCATATGTATGCTCTTGATAGATTTAACATGTGGTATCAGAGCTAGGTTAAGAGAGTTGATTTATATGTAAAGTGTGTGTTGTTGGCAGGAGGTTTCAAAAGTTTGTGAAAACCATTGCCAAGAATTTTCATAATTTTGTGAAGCTTGTGGAAATTCAAGTTATTGGTGGGAGTGCTCAATAGTTAGCAGCAATGGCCAACAACAACAACAATATGAATATTTCTCATCCACAAATACTAGTGTTTAAAGGTGAGAACTTTGATTTTTGGAGCATTAAAATGAAAACATTGTTTCTCTCACAAGATTTGCGGGATTTCGTATAGAATGGCTATACAAAAACATATGCTCAAACACTTTGCCACTGGACTCAAGACCAAAGAACACAACAAAAGGAAAATAATAAAAAAGGTTAAAAGGCTCTCTTCATAATCCAGCAAGTAGTTCATGATTCTATTTTTCCAAGACTAGTTGGAGTAACAAAATCAAAGGAGGCATGGGATGCTTTGTAGCAAGCATGTCAAGGAACTGATAAGGTAAAAATTGTTAAGTTGCCGTCCTTAAGAAGAGAATTTGAGACTTTGTGCATGCAAAACTCTAAATCTATTCAAGACTTTTTCACTAGAGTGATGGGAATAGTGAATGAAATTAGGTCTTATGGAGAAGGTTTAAAAGATCAAAAAATTGTTCAGAAGATTTTAAGAAGTTTGCCTACAAAATTTGATGGGGTTGTTGTTTCTATTGAGGAGTCTAAGGATCTAATTCAGTTGTCTGTGAATGAGCTAATGGGGTCTCTTCAATCTCATGAGCAAATAATCAATAGATTTTCTGAAAAATCTATTGAGCAAACTTTTGAAGCAAGAGGAAATGTTTCCAAGGACAAAAGTAGATCCTCTCATGAGGAAAGTCAGAACACTTTTGGAAGAGGAAGAAGAAGAGGAAAAACATCAGAGGAGGCAGAGGTCGAGGAAGATTTTTTTTTTCTACAAACAACAAAGGAAGAGGTAATGATGACAGTGATGGAGGTAAAAGATTTAATAAATCCCAAGTTCAGTGTTTTTATTGTAAAATATTTGGCCATTATGAAAGAAATTGTTGGAAAAAACAAAAACAACAAACTAATTTTTATGAAGAAAGAGAAGAGGTTGGCACTTTATTCTTGGCTTGTGATTCAACTAATAACGTTTCTTGGATAGTGGTTGCAACAATCACATGACAAGAAACAAAGATGTAGAAATTTCCTACAAATATAGCTCTCTACTACCATGTAGAAAATCTGTTGTAGGTTAACCCAATAATGCAATATAAATCAAATAAGGATACGATAACCTACTTCTACTATCAATTTGTGGAAGTTTAAAGATCGAGCTGAACACATATAATGAGAAGAAGAAGAATCAATGCACAATACACATGAAAATACTTTGGGGAAAGCCTCAGCTAAAAACCCCACTATCTATATTATCATGCACTGGAAATACATAGGAATTATACAAAACCTTAGCTCTCACAGCTAGCTAGCTCTCAATACAATCCTCACAGATTCTCACAGGAAAACTTGGCTGCTCTTCAGCCTTCCTCTCTGCCCTCCAAGCCCATATTTCCTTGCGTTGTTCCTCTGGGACGATCTTCCTTCAACCAAGTGGAACACTGCTCTCACACACTGTCAGAACTGCGCAATCCTCAAGGAATGATTCCTTTACTGCATGCATGAATTTCCTTTATAAGTAAACACATGCAATTGATAGTACACTATCCTTGACTTTAATCTCAATTGGGTCTTTCTTATAATAGACATGTATGAGTTTCTGATGAGGGAATCTTCAGTTAATTGGAGTACACTAGTTGAGTGCATGCATGCATCAACTAACTGTTAACTCACCATTAGTTCCTCAAACAGTTTGGAAGTAATTTAACTGGACTTAATTCAGTAAACTGAGTTAACTAATTACAACTCAAATATAACTCAATCTTATCTCCTTAATTTAAAGGATAACTCTTGCATGACTTCAGACTAACTTGAATCTCTCCAACTAATTAATCCAAAATGAATTAATTAATTATTTCGAAGTAGTTGTTAAGACTAAATTTGATTTTAATTCACAATTTAATTCATGGACAAATTAAATTGGCATATTCTTGTTGCCATATTTCAACACTCCCTCTCAACAAGAAAGGGATTGTCTGCCATCTCGATCCTGTCTCTATGGAACTCGAATTTACACTTTGACAATGCCTTCATCAAAATGTTAGCATCTTGCTCCTCTGTCAAAATATACTGCAACGACATGATCCTCTAGACCTGCGAAAAGCCACAGGTAACAAAACTTGCCTTGTGCTTCTCCACACTCCCATCAGCAACTTGCTTTACCTTGTAAAGCCAATGGGAACTCACAACTGACTTGGTCTCTGGTCTCAGAACCACGTCCCAAACACTGTTACGAACTATGGAGTCATACTCCTCCACCATAGCATCAACCCAAATCGGCTGCTGCACAGCTTCTTCAAAGGAAGATGGTTCGGTCTCAACACATTCCCTAGAAAGGGCCATGTATCTAGTGTACCTCTTAGGTGACCTCCTATGTCTGTGCTGAGAATATGGTTCTCCCACATTCTCTCTCACATCCTTCAACAATCTGTCATCTTCTCTTGTGCGCTTCCGTCCATCTCTGGAAGACTCTGCTTGAGTGGATGTCTCCACTCCTAGAACCTTTGCATGCAGCTGCTCCGAATCAGTCTAAGGCTCCTCCTCCTTAGGAACCAATAGTTCCTCCACAACCTGTAGTTGGAGCTCCCTCTCAAGGGAAGCTTGCATGGCCTTCTGCTCATCAAACTTGAGATCTCTGCGAACCACTGTCCTCCGACTAGTAGGTAAGTATACCCTATAGTTGTGGGGTGTATTAGTGTACCCCACAAATATCCCCAATTCTGTTGTCAGCTCAAGCTTATTTCGTGCATCCTTTGTCACATGGCAATATATCGATGAGCCAAAGATCCTGAAGTGACCCACATCTGGTGTCTTATTGGAGAAAACTTCCTATAGTGTCTTCATCCCAAGTATGTGATGTGGGCTTCTATTCTGCAAATAACCTGTTGTGTTGCATGCCTCAGCCCACAAGTGAAGTGGTAGGCCTTGGTCATGCAGCATTGCCTGTGCTACCCCTACAATAGTTATGTTCTTCCTCTCATCCACCTCATTCTGCTGTGGGTTATGAGGTGTCGTCAACTCTCGTTTAATTCCTTCTGCTGCACAAAAGTCCTTAAACTCTTGAGATACATATTCTCCACCATTTTCACTTCTCAAGGCCTTGATCTTCTTCCCAAAATCTTTATTGACCAAAGATTTGAACTCACAAAAATTTGTGAACGTTTGGTCCTTCTTCTGCATGAAATAAATCCAACATTTACGAGAATAGTCATCAATGAAAATCACATAATACCTTTGCTTCGCTGTGGATGCTGTCGAGAATGGTCCACACACATCAGTATGAACTCGCTCTCAGATAGCCTTTTCTCAACTGTCTTGATCATGAAAGGAAGACTTGGTGTACTTTCCCAAGGTACAACCTTTGCATGTGTCAACTTGCTCAAGTTTACCTTTAGGAAGTCCTATAGATATCTGTTACATTATCTTCAAAGCCCCATGATGAAAATGGCCCAACCGTATGTGCCACAACTCGCCAACGTCTTGGTTTTGCACTAATTCTTCTTTCGTACTCAATGCTACACATTCATCTACCTCTAGTTTATAAAGATTCTTCACCCGAATCCCTATCCTCTTGGTTTGACTCATGGCTATGTGTCTTAGGAACGCCTTTCCTTTACTAAAGACAACATCATAGCCTTTGTCCTCCAACATCGCGACTGATACCAAGTTCTTCTTCAGTTCAGGCACATATTCACATCTGTAAAGGTGATAGGAGCTCCATGCTCCCTCTGAAAAGCAACTCTTCCCACTCCTGAAACACTATACTTTCCATCGTCACCCATCTCTGTGCGCATATTGAGGTCTTTCTCCTCCAAGGTACTGAATAAACTTTTATTACCGGTCATGTGGAATGAGGATCCATTGTCAAGATACCAAACACAACCCATCATTGATGACACCATGCATGTGATGAGGGTAAAGTCCATTTCGAACTGAGAGGCTAATGCCTCACCTTCTGATCCTTTCGAGGATCCCTTCTTGGACTTATTCAATGGGAAATTAGTCACATAATGTCCCATCTTGTGACAATTAAAGTATCTCACTTTAGACATTTTAGCCTTCTTCCCTCCATGAGAATAATTCGATTTGAAATGGGAAGCCTTCCCCTTCCCATTCCTTGACTTACTTGCTAAGGCCAGATTTTCTTCATCATCATTCTTGGATGAAGAACCATCTCGTGTGCTCCTCCTAATCTCCTCCTACATAAGATTCGACCACAGTCGTTCCTAATCCGACAGTTTCTCCCTTCCATTCACAGAGTCCTAGTAGTTATTCCAACTCTTTGGAAGGCAAAGGAGAGCGAGGCTCACCATATCATCATTGACGGTAGTTATTCCCACACTGCCAAGCTCATCTTTGCAGGTGGTGAGCTTGTTCAAATATGTGGAAATAGTATTGCCCTTCTTCGACTTGATTCTTCGAAGCTTATCCTTGAGTGCCAATTTCCTCTGGTCTCTTCTATTCTAGTAGAGGTCCTTCAATGTCTTCCACATTGAAAATGGAGTATCCTTCCCATGGAGACTCGAGAAATTATGGTCTTGAACTCCCTCAAGGATGATCTATCTTGCCTTCGCCACACACTTCTTCCACTCAACCAACTCTTGTGCATTAGTTGAAGCCGGCTTTAGGATTTCTTGATCAATGAACTCCTTCAAGCCATTATCTTCTAATACAACCTCCATTCTATCTTTCCATGCTATGTAATTCGAGCCACCTTCCAAGGCATACTCGAGTCTCAAGCCATAGAACGCCATTGGCCAACCTTGAAGTATGATATGAATTCGATTTGCACCTGCAACCCCAAACTTCAAACTTCAAATTCTCTTCTCAGTATACTGTTCACAGCTCTAATACCATGTAGAAATTTCCTACAAATCTAGCTCTCTGCTACCATGTATAAAATTTGTTGTAGGTTAACCCAATAGTGCAATATAAATTCTGTATTCAAGCTTCTGTGATCCATAATGAATTAAACAAAGTCTTTCGGTAGAAATCACATGAGAGAATTTTTGGCCGATGCGTTTCAAACCAACAAGTGTGGTTCATTAGTCTGCCTCTTCATCTAGTCCTGATGATGAACCACACTTGTTGGCCAAAAATTCTCTCATGTGATTTCTACCGAAAGACTTTGTTTAATGCAATATAAATCAAAGCAGAATACTATAACCTACTTCTACTATCAATTTGTGGAAGCTTAAAGACTGAGCTGAACACATATAACTAGAAGAAGAAGAATCAATGCACAATACACATGAAAATACTTCAGGGAAAGCCTCAGCTAAAAACCCCACTATCTGTATGATCATACACTGGAAATACATAGGAATTATACAAAGCCTCAGCTCTCACAGCTAGCCAGATCTCAGTACAATCCTCACAAATTCTCACAGGCAAACTTGGCTGCTCTTCAGCCTTCCTCTCTGCCCTCCAATCTCTTATTTCCTTGCGTTGTTCCTCTGGGATGATCTTCCTTCAACCAAGTGGAACATTGCTCTCACAGACTGTCTAAACTACGCAATCCTCAAGGAATGACTCCTTTAATGCATGCATGTGTTTCCTTTATAAGTAAACACATGCAACTGATAGTACATTGTCCTTGACTTTAATCTCAACTAGGTCTTTCTCATAATAGACATGCATGAGTTTCTGATGAGGGAATCTTTAGTTAATTGGAGTACACTACTTGAGTGCATGCATGCATCAACTGACTATTAACTCACCATTAGTTCCTCAAACAGTTTGGAACTAATTTAACTGGACTTAACTCAGTAAACTGAGTTAAATAATTACAACTCAAATATAACTCAATCTTATCTCCTTAATTTAAGGGATAACTCTTGCATGATTTCAGAAAGACTTATAACTTGAGTTTCTCCAACTAATTAATCCAAAATGAATTAATTAATTATTTCCAAGTAGTTGTTAAGACTAAATTCGATTTTAATTCAAAATTTAATTCAAGGACAAATTAAATTGGAATATTCTTGTTGCCATATTTCAACAATGGCTTTGTGCAGATAGATGAATCTACAAAATTTGATGTACTGTTGGGAGATGACAAGCCAATTGAAGCTAAAGGTAAGGGAACAATTGCTATGAAGGCAAAACAAGGAAAACCAAAGCACATTAATGATGTTTTATATGTTCCTGGTCTAGCACATAATTTGTTGAGTGTGGGGCAACTCCTTAAAAATGGATATTTAATTGTTTTCACGAACAAGCAATGCATAATCTATGATAAACATGATCACATTAAAATTATTGCTAAGACTAATATGCTGCAAAATAGAAATTTTTATTTCAATCTCCCTTGTGAAGCAAGTACAACATTAAATGTTTCTTATGACGATAGTTCTTGGTTATGGCACATAAAGTATGGACATTTGAATATGAAAGGCTTGAAATTGTTATATAACAAGAAAATGGTCAAAGGGTTGTCACTTATTGGTTCTATTGATAAAGTCTGTGAAGGGTGTATTCTTGGTAAGCAACATAGAGATTCATTTCCAGTAGGAAAATCATGGAGAGCAAGTAAACCATTGGAGCTAGTGCATGCAAATATATGTGGTCCTATGCAAACTTTGTCTCTCAACAAAAATAAGTATTTAATTATTTTTGTGGATCATTTTAGTAGAAGAACATGGGTATTTTTCAGTAAATAAAAATCTGATGCATTTTTCATATTTCAACAATTTAAAACTCTTGTGGAAAAGCAAAGTGGTTATTCTCTAAAATTGTTACGAACAGATAGAGGGGGAAATTCACTTCTAATAAGTTTGATTCTTATTGTAAAATGAATGGCATTCAAAGGCAATTGACAACTAGTTGTACTCCCCAACAAAATAGCATTGTTGAACGTAAGAATAGAACAATTGTTGAGATGGCTAGGAGCATGATGAAAGGTAAATAACTTCCAAACATTTTTTGGGCTGAAGCTGTAGCTACATCTGTTTATTTGCTTAATAGAGGCCCAACAAGAAGTGTGCAAAATATTACCCCTTATGAAGCATGGTGTGGAAGAAAACCTAATATTTCTCATTTAAGAGTCTTTGGTTGCATTGCTTATGCTCATGTTCCGAGTGAAAAGAGAAGAAATATTGATGATAAAAGTGGGAAATGGATTTTTATTGGATATTGTGAGGAAACCAAATGTTATAGATTGTAAAATCCATAAAATAAAAAACTAATGATGAGTCGTGATGTGTTCTTTGATTAAAAAGAAGAATGGCAGTGGAATTAGGATGTGCAACAAAAAACTCCAAGTATTATTGTACAAGAAGATGAATATTTTGTTTCTGCAAATCCATCCACTAATAAAAATACCTCAAAGGCCACATCCACTTCACCATCTTTTGCAACTTCAAGTCCTCTATCAATTCCAGGTCCTCCTCCGAAAGAAGACAAAATATTTAAATGAAATTTATGGTTATACTAATTTTTCTTTGATGTCTCAGATTAAAGTAGGGCCAAGACGTTTTGAAGATGCAGTAAATGTGTTAGTTTGGTGCAAAGCAATGGATGCAGAGATGGCAACGATTAAAATGAATGAAACATGGGAGCTTGTGGATCCTTCTACTGAAAAATAAGTCATTAGGGTGAAATGGTTTTATAAAACCAAGCATGCAACTGATGGATCAATACAAAGGCACAAAGCAAGGTTAGTAGCAAAGGGATATGCTCAACAACTAGGTATTGACTACAATGAAACATATGCTCTTGTTGCAAGATTTGATACAATCAAAATTGTTTTGGCATTAACAGCACAATATAAATGGTTAGTTTATCAATTTGATGTTAAATTGGCCTTTATAAATGGTGAGTTGAAAGAAGATGTATATGTTCAACATCCCCAAGGATATGAAGAAGTAGGAAATGAAAACAAAGTCTACAAACTAAAAAAGACTCTTTATGGGCTTAAACAAGCTCCAAGGGCATGTTATAGTAGAATTAACACTTATATTTTGAAAAATGGGTTTAATAGAAGTGAAAATGAACACACATTATATATCAAGTCAAATGTTAGTGATATAATAGTTGTGTGCTTATATGTAGATGACTTGATATACACATCTTCAAGTGATTTATTAGTGGAAGAGTTCAAGCAGGCTATGATGACTGAATTTGAAATGACTGATTTGGGTTTTCTGCATTATTTTATTGGCATAGACACAAATGAATGATGGAATTTTTATTTCACAAGAAAAATATGTTTCAAATATTCTTCACAAATGTAAAATGGGAAATTGTAAACACATGAGCACACCCATGAATACAAATAAAAGAAATTATGTAGAAGATGGAGCTGAAAAGGTAGATGCTCAATCCTATAGGAGTCTGGTAGGAAGCCTTTTGTATCTTACTACCACTAGGCCTGATATTATGCATGAAATACGTTTGATTTCCAGATACATACAAAGTCCAAGTAAGATTCATTTTGGAGCAGAAAAAGGAATTTTGAGGTATCTCCATGGAACAAGCAATTATGGAATTTGGCATACTTCATCAAATAATTTTGGGTTGGTTGGTTATATAGATAGTGATTGGGCTGGATCTTTTGATGATAGAAAAATCACTTCAAATTATACCTTCAGCCTCAGATCAGGTGCAATATTATGGTGTTCAAAGAAGCATCCAACTATTTCACTATCTTTTATAGAGGCAGAGTATATTGCAGCAACAACAACAAAATGTGAATAAATTTGGTTGAAGAAAGTATTTTTAGATAAAAAAAAGAACAAAAACATGCCACAACTATTTACTGTGATAACTTGTATACCATTTCCATAACAAAAAATCTAGTGTTTCATAATTGCACTAAACACATTGATATCAAATATCATTTCATAAGAGACTATGTGGAAAAAGGAGAAATTGAAATAAAGTTTTGTACA
>APFE030607638.1:303053-356039 GCA_000404065.3 Pinus taeda | reverse complement strand
AAGCCAAAACAGCTCTGATACCAAATGTAGGTTTTAACCCCGTACAAAAATTACCTACATACGAATTCTAAATCACAGGAAAAATAAAAATGTGAGAGCATAACACATAAAACACGTATTCACAGAGATTTCCCACTGGATCCCAAAACCGGGGCTACCTGCTTGATTTTTCATTATTTTCCTTTCAATGTTACAATACATATTTATACATGCCGAAGCATCCAATACCATGGACCGAAAACCATCGCGTCCAAAACCATGGACCGAAAACCATCGTATCCAAAAAACATGTGCAAAAATCATGCACAAAACCATAGGTGGGTCCGCTCAACCTAACATAGGGTCCAAAACCAAAATTTTCTCATAAAGTGGGGTTACGGGTACCCCTCAAACCCCCTGTTAACTATGTGGAAAGAATATAACACAACCCAACAGGAAGGAGGAAGGGAAACTTCTCGGATTTCATCTAGTTTCTTGATAAACTTGGAAGTGGTAGGGCGGATTTTGCCTGTTGTGTTCTCAGGGATGAGAGAAGCAAACAGTTTCTCGAGATCCTCTGTGTCCTGAGGCGGGGGATCCGATTCCGCCATTAGAGAGCCAGATCGCAGGGGGATCGACGAGGAAGGGGGTTGCCGGAGAGGAGCCCCAGAGCTGAAGCTGAGCAGGAGGCCCAGACAGGAGGGGGCGAGAGGCAGAAGCCCAGCAGCTAAGGGTCACATGCCTAGCAGCGGAGCTGCCAGGCGTAGAGCTGGGGGCGCAGCAGCAACAGCAGGAACCCTAGGCAGAGAGCCAGGGCACGTGCGCGATCGTCGGGGAGAACTGAAAACACATATATTGTTTATAAGCTAGAGAAGATTGTAATTAAACAAGTTCAACCCTTAATTTTCTTTGAACAAAACAGATAGGAAAAACATATGGAAAAATAGAGAAATAACAATTACACAAGAGGAAAAATATCACCAATTTTCCTGACACATGAATCTTGGAATGAATTTTTGTATTAATGAAATGATCACTTTAGCTTAATATACAGCTTTACAGCAAAAAATTTCTTTCTTGGTACAAGTTCCAACCTTTGTACTTCGAATTATGAAGTATTTATAGAAAACTTATCAAAATATCTTGATTTAAAATATCAAGATCTTCAACAAAATATCCTAGAAAATTGTTTACAAAAACAATACTAAAATATAGGCAAACAAAACTATTGTAACTCTTTGGCACTATCTTCAAGGATTATGGTGTTGACTTGGCCTAAAAAAATGTTGATTTGGTGTTGAAGATGAGCACCTATTTTATTCAAGAAGTTGGCACAATTTATCCCATCTGTCTTCATTTGGGGTGGAGAATTTAATTAACTTTCTATAGGTTTCATCAACCTCGGTGTATTTTTGGAAAGTAGGTTTTATTATGAATAGATTCTTTATGTCTTGTTTGATAAGCAAGTCAAATTTCAAACCTTCCATGAAGGCTTTTCCTATGATGGTTCCTTTGATGGTGGAAAACTTTGACTCATCTCTTGATATGGAGTATAATTTCTGATGATAATCATCTAACTGAACCAATTTATCTCCAATTCCTTTCAATCCTGAAGTCCCTTTTAATGTAGCACGTTGAATTTTTTGTTAAACTTATGAATGTTGGCCTCTAAGTTATGGCACTTGTTCTCTAATTGTAGCATCAAGTTTCTTTTTGTAAGGACTCTTCTGACTTCAAGGATTGTTTCTGTCATGTCTACAATCTCAAATTCCTCTAATTCCTCCTTTGTATTTGAATCTAGAATCTTTACCAATGCGGTGGCTTCACCTGACTTCTGTCCCAAAATTCCTTTTACTTCTCCAATAACCTCTTTGGATCTCTACACTAATTCCTCCTCAAAAATAATCTCAATGGAGGGTCATATTTCATTAATAGCTTCATTGATTTCTACCCAAATGTTCTATTTTTCATGTGCAAGTGTTTGTGCCACGGCAGACTCATGTTCCAACATTTCAATTCTTTGGGTTGACCTATGAATCTTTTGAAGCTCTATTATGTAGACATTATAAATATTTAATTTCCATTCTTGTAGATTTTTTAGCTGAGCTTTCAACTTTTCAATCTCACGGCCCTTGATAGATAGGTCCTCCATAGCTTTGACTAGTTCTCCTAATGAGTCCATAGAATGTCCCTCTATTGTGATGGCTGTTGAAGTGGAAGCTCATGTTGTCGATGTACCTACAATAGGAACTGTTGTGAGTGGAACAACTGCCAACTGTGTTGATTGTTCTCTCTCCTTTAGCAATTTCTCCATCTTAGTCTCCATCCCTTTAATATTCCCATTATGTTCAATGATAATCTTGAACATGCATTCTTTCTCTTAATTTGCTATCCAACTTCCTTTGTCTGAGGATCTTTAGTGGATGGAAGCTCGAGTTTCTTCTTTAGTGTTGCAGTGTCAGCATTCTTTCTTCGAATAATCTCCTCTGCAACTTTCACATTACTGGAATCATATCCCAGTTTGATTACTAGATCCTCTAAAGCATTAATCTTAGTGTCTTTAGCTAAAGAAGATATATTTTCTAGTTTAAATTGGGACTAAATGTTGTTGACAAAAGCTTGTAGCCTGAAATATGCCATTGCAGAGTTTGTCAAGGTTGAATACAACATCTCACATGTTTGTTTGTGTAATTCCATCTGATAAATGGGATGGATTTGATCAACATTGAAAGGAAAGACAGATTTATTGTAATCGTCTGGAGTCGTAGGGAAAGGAACCTTAGCATGTAGGAAGCCTATTTGTGTCTTTCCTTTCTCTGTATCAAAGGCAAAGAGTAGTCTATGTTGTGAAGATGTTGTTTTTTTCCAAAATTGAGAATTTGTAGTATCTTTTAGAATCTCATTTTTCTTCTTAATTTCCTTATACTCGGAAAATATGTTTGGTTTAGCATTGTAATGAACCAATTCTCCTGATTGAGATGTGCCCAGTGGCTCTTGGGAGGCCAAAGATGATGAAGATCCTATGAAAATGCCTTCATTCCCAGCAGAAGTATAGGGGCCTATCAAAGCAATGGTGGACTCTACATTTTCCTCCTCCAAAAATTCTCCTGTCGGATTGACTTTCTATCTCTTCTTGTAAATTTTGAACTCCCTTCCCTGGATTTCTGTACCTGAAGGGGAAACATCCTCCCTTGGTCTTTTTTTCTACTTGTCCTATGTTGTTGGAGTCTGTGATTTCGTTGTAGAGGTAGTTGTTCTTCTGCCTCTTGCAAAATATTTTCCTTCCATTGGTCTTGATTCATATATTTTTATATTTCTGGCCTGGGAGTATGAATGTAGGGAGTAGTCTTTTGTACTCTTAGTTTTGAAATTATTTCCAAAGGTTCATATGACCAAGTAAAGATGATTTCAAAATTCTTCTGGTTGAGGAGAATATCTGCTTCTTTGGCTGTTGTCCTGATATTGCAAATAAAAGGCCCAACCTATGTTTTAATCTTGAACTTCTTGGCTGCCACAATGTGAAACTCATCCATATTAATCATTTGTCTAATATATTATAGTGAAAAAAATCTCATAGGAACAAATTTGGGCAACTTGTATGGAGGTAATTTGCACCCATACACTCTGATCTCAGTGTAATTTTGGTACAGGTACCAGTCACTTATATTTTTTTACATGCTTAGATGTAGAATTATTTTTATCTCAGGTCCTATTCTTAGTTCGGCATCACCATTCAATTGGAAAGAAACTGTATACAAAAAATGGTTACATAATAACTAAGGGGTGAATTCATTGGTATGCTTCCTTAACAAGGAAGTCCAATGAATCACAGACTAGGAATTCCCTTGTTCATCCAATTTCTGTAATGGAAATTGAAACTTGACTGCCTGATGGAACAAAAAAGAAATACAATAAAACTAAAGCATACTTAGAAACACCTTCTGTAGAAAACTTTAGGAACTGTTCATGGATGGGAATTGCTAGGAATTCACTGTAATTGAAGATGGCTGAGGGATTTTCACCTGTTGAGAAAACTGATAAAAACCATATGATGGCTTCATCAACCCACTGATCAGATTGATAGCCCAGTAAACAAGAAACTATTGAGATAATTTTCTTTGTCATTTCAAGGAACATGGAGGATGGATAAGGAGGATTTTTCTTAGGCAATTGGACATTCTAAGGGAGAAATGTCTCAAAGATTTTGGCTCTATGAGGGAAAGTGAGGTTTTGGTAGACTTCTATGAGGGAATCTACTGAAAAGGGTTTCGGAGAGATAGAATTCTAAATATGAAGCATTTGCCTTATGGAATCAGGGGTAATTGTGAAAATAACATCATTGTTCTCAACTACAATTTCTGTTTGACTGGGAATGTACTCAAAGTGGTACCATGAAATAAATTCAGGAAAATGATGGGTCTAAGGAAAAACAAATTAGGGTAGGAAAGAGTCCCACAAACCTAATTCATCACCAAGATCAATGAATTTTTGTTTTAAATAGTTGTGGAGTTCATAGAGATCAAATTCACAATTGGTTTCAATGATTTTGTATTCTTGATCTACCAGGGGCGGGTGCTCTAAGTCAATTACAGGGGGGAAAAGGGGGTTTTCGACTATGGATTTGGGTTTACCCGCAGAAGCCATATTGGAAAGAAAAGAACCGGAATACTAAAATTACCTGGGAATTGGTTGGGTGAAGATTGGTGGCTTGGTGATTGGTTACAATGGTAGTCTGCTAGCTTACTGGTTGCTACAATAGGTTATGTCGTTCAATGTCTTGGAACAGTAAAGGGAAGGGCCAACTGAACAGGTTTAGGGTTTATTTATAAACGAAATCATTTATCGTTGAGATTAAAACGTTTAATGGAGCAGGTTAATTACCTTGGCAATGGTTACCTATCAAACTCTTAGTTGATGGTTAATGACAAATGTAAGAGATGGTCCATGTGGCAGGAGTGAGTTGGAATGGATTGGGAAGGGATGTCACTGTAGAGGAAGCGGAGTCGAATGGGATGTGCCACTTGGCAGTAGTGGAGTGGGACAGAGGTGATACTTGGCGGGAGAGGAGTGGAGAGGAAAGTGTGGAGTCAACGACTATAATTATGCGGGAAGAGGGGAAAGGTGGATTTCAAGGGGGGGGATGAGTGGTAAGAATTTTTAGGCTTGGGGGGAGGGGTCCTAAGTCAACCAGGGAGTGTCACGTCACAAAAATGGTAAAGGGATAATCCACTTTTCACACACCCCCCCTTGATTAACTGTCGGAGGGGTCGAGGGGTCTGAAGTGATCATTCATTATTGATATGGGTGGGTTAGATAAGGGCCATTCAATGTAGCCTGGTACTTATTACAAAATGAGAAAAAATGCCATATCAAATATAACTTTATTAACACTAATCTAATCACGCTTAAATGGTGTGATTGAACTAATTAAACACACTTTTTAAAAGTAATCTAATCACACTCAAATGGTGTAATTAAATAATTAAACATATTTATTTAAATCTAATGCAGCAATTAGACTAGCTACATGTTGAAAATAGCAACAAGAAATGATAAAAATAGAATCCAGAATATTCCAATTTTAATTTGTCCTTGAATTAAATTTGTGAATTAAAATCGAATTTAGTCTCACCGGCTAATTGGAATTTATTATTAATTCATTATGGATTAATTAGTTGGAAAAATTCAAGTTAGAAGTCTTTCTGAAGTCATGCAACAGTTATCCCTTAAATTAAGGATATTATCCCTTATTAAGGAGATAAGATTGAGTTATATTGAGTTGTAATTAGTTAGCTTAGTTTACTGAGTTAAGTCCAGTTAAATTAGTTCCAAACTATTTGAGGAACTAATTGTGAGTTATCAGTTAGTTGATGCATGCAGGCACTCAACCAGTGTACTCTAGATAACTGAATATTCCCTCATCAGAAATGCATGCATTTCTGTTTTGAGAAAGACCCAGTTGAGCTAAATGTCAAGTATAGGTTACTATCAGTTTCATGTGTTTTCCTATAAAGGAAACTCATGCATGGATTCAAGGCAAGGTTCCTTGAGGATTGCATAGTTCTGACAGTGTGTTAGAGCAGTGTGTGAAAGCAATGTTACACTGGGTGAAAGAGATCATCCCAAAGGTAACTGCGCAAGGAAATAGGATTTGGGAGGGAAGATGAGAAGGCTTTTGAGAATCTTTGCTTGCTTGTGAGCATCCAGGAGGATTGTACTCAGAGCTGGCTAGCTATGAGAACTAAGGCTTTGTATAATTCTGATGTATTTCCACCTTGTATGATAATACAGATAGTGGGGCTTTTAACTGAGGCTTTCCCCTGAGTATTTTCTATGTGCATGTGTATTGATTCTTCTTTTGGTTATATGTGTTACGCTCTGATTCAACTCGATCTTTAAGCTTCCGCAAGTTTGATAGTAGAAGTAGATTATAGTATTTTGCTTTGGTATATTTCATTATTGAGTTAATCTACAGTCATTTCTTCTACATAGATCTCAGAAGTAGATATGTAAAGAATTTACGGGAAATTCTACATGGTATCAGAGTTGAGGTTATCGAAGTTGTGAACAATATACAGAGAAGAGAATTCGAAGTTCGAAGTTCGTGGTTGTAGGTGCAAATCGAATTCATATCATACTTTAAAAAAAATGAGATGGGACATTATGCGACTAATTGGCCATCGAAGAAGTCCAAGAAGAGATCCTCAGAAGGATTGGAAGGTGACGCATTAGCCTCTCAGTTCGAAATGGACTTCACCCTCATCACATGCATGGTGTCATCGATGATGAGTTGTGCTTAGTATCTTGACAGTGGAGCCTCATTCCACATGACCAACAATAAAAGTTTATTTAGTACCTTGGAGGAGAAAGACCTCAAGATGCACATAGAGATGGGTGACGACGAAAGGTATAGTGTTTCAGGAGTGGGCACAGTTTCTTTTTAGAGGGAGCATGGGCCTCCTATCACCTTGATAGATGTGAAGTATGTGCATGGACTGAAGAAGAACTTGGTATCAGTTGTGATGTTGGAGGACAAAGGCTACGATGTTGTCTTCAGTAAGGGAAAGGTTTTCCTTAAACACATCACCACGAGACAGGTGTAACAGATCAGTTCACGAGTCAAGAACCTGTATGCTTTTGAGGTTCAAGATGCATGCAAAACCTTTAGGAGCAAGGAAAATGTTAGAGGCTTGGTGGTTGAGAAGGAGAGTAAATCATCTCTCAACATGCAGTCCCAGAAGAAGTCTCAGATAATTGTGGAGGAGCCACAATTAGAGAAGTGGGCAGAGGGTTCACATGCACCCATACCTCCAGGTGTGAGGTGAGGTGATGTGTAGCGATAGTCCCAAGAAGGTTGAAATTGGGTAGGGTCCATTGAGAGGTTTTATCTCATCGATTGTACCTTGCTATGGGAGCCCAAAGTACATAGTAGTAGGAGGAATCAATGGGATTGATGTAGTCAGAGATCAAATTGACAGAGGCTAGAGTAGTTAGATACTGAAGAGCACAGAGAAGGATTGACAATAGTGCAGAAAGGCTGAGTTAGGAAAAGTGTAGAGTTTTTAGTCGACAGAGGCAATAGTAGTCACAAACTTTGATGACAGAGGCATCATTCTGATTCAGGTTGGATGTTTTTTTTGTTCCTAGAGTTGTTGGAGCAACAACACTAGAGAGAAGTGTTGCATGCAGAACATTCCAAAGGTTCAGGATTGGGATCAAGTTAAATTCCTTTCTTGTTGAGAGGGAGTATTGAAAATAGCAACAAGAAATGATAAAAATAGAATCGATAATATTCTAATTTTAATTTTTCCTTGAATTAAAATTGTGAATTAAATTTGAATTTAGTCTCACCAGCTACTTGGAATTAACTAATTAATTCATTATGGATTAATTAGTTGGAGAAATTCAAGTTAGAAGTCTTTTTGTAGTCATGCAATAGTTATCCCTTAAATTAAAGAGATTATCCCTTAACTAAGGAGATAAGATTGAGTTATATTTGAGTTGTAATTAGTTAGCTCAGTTTACTGAGTTAAGTCCAGTTATTAATTCCAAATTGTTTGAGAAACTAATTGTGAGTTATTAGTCAATTGATGCATGCATGCACTCAACCAGTGTACTCTAGATAACTGAAGATTCCCTCATCAGAAACTCATGCATGTCTGTTCTGAGAAAGATCCAGTTGAGCTAAATGTCAAGGATAGGTTGCTATCAATTGCATGTGTTTTCCTATAAAGGAAACTCATGCATCTAGTCAAGGTAGGGTTCCTTAATGATTGCGCAGTTCTGACAGTGTGTTAGAGAAGTGTGTGAGATCAGTGTTACACTGGGCGAAGGAGATCATCCCAGAGGTAACTATGCAAGGAAAGAGGAGCTTGGAGCGCAGATGAGAAGGCTTGTAAGAAGCTTTGTTTGCCTGTGAGCATCTAGGAGGATTGTACTGAGAGCTGCCTAGCTGTGAGAGCTAAGGCTTTGTATAATTCTAATGTATTTCCACCTTGTATGATAATATAGATAGTGGGGTTTTTAGCTGAAGCTTTCCCCTGAGTATTTTCTGTGTTTCATGTGTATTGATTATTCTTCTTCTGGTTATATGTGTTCTGCTCTGATTCAGCTCGATCTTTAGGCTTCTGCAAGTTTGATAGTAGAAGTGGATTATAGTATTTTGCTTTGGTATATTGCATTATCGAGTTAATCTACAGTCAAATTTTCTACATAGATCTCAAAGGTAGATTTGTAGAGAATTTGCAAGAAATTCTACTACACATATTTATTTTTTCTAAGGGGTATTTCACCATATTGTTTTTTGTTTTTTCAATAGATCTTTTTTTTTACTTAAAGTGAAATTTGAACTGGCTCACTTATTGGGGCTATTTTCATTTTTTCATCTTTTTATTTCTTTTTTTTCACACACACACACACACACATATATATATCCTTTTTTGTATCCCCTTTCATTTTTGTTTTTTTTCTTTTCTTTTTCTTTTTTCTATTTTTTCTTTTTATTTTCTTGGAATTTGTAGAATGAAACATTATTTACAATAATTGATAACATAAAATTAAACAGATAATCATTAATTGGTCGTATAAATTATAGGAACCTAACAATGGCTCCAATGCGGATGGCATCCTCCCTGTGAGGTGTCAAGAACATTGTAGATCAATAATTTTTATCCATTGAGCATCTCGTCCTTATTTTGCAACTGAATTGATTACCTGTTGTTATTATAAATACTAGCAGCAACTCACCAAAAGCTTAGGGCCTTCTCTTCGGGCTTCAATTCCTAATGTTAGCGACCCTCTCTTGCATTAAAATATTAAAATGTTGTTTAAAATGACTTGAATGAGAAACTTATCTATTATGGAAGAAAATAGTGCTTGAGTAGTTTGTCATTGGCAGGTCCTCCTGACAGTCTTTCTCCAGTCAAGTCTTTCAGAAAGAATGCATTGTTTCCTCAGAAAGCTTCAATTTTATAGGGTCCTCTCCACAAACTATCAAATTTCCCATGCTTACCTTTTTCTTCATTTCTTGAGTCCCATTCCAACACAAGGTCATCTAGTTGGAAGTCATCTGCATTGGTTCTTTTGTCATGGATCTTTTTTATTTTGTCCTGAATTATCTAAGTTTTGTTGTAGACTTCCTCCCTAGTTTCCTGCAACTGTATTGTTTGATTTGTCCTTACTTTAACATCATTTGGCTCGAATTGTAATTCTTGCAATAATTTTAGCACAGGGATTCCTAGGGAAGTAGGAAAAATTGCATCCACTACATATATTAATTGGAAAGGAGACATTCCAATAGAATTATTTGTGCTAATTCTGTCAATCCAAAGATAATTAACCAACTTCTTGTGCAGGGATTTTTTATTTTCCTGCAACAGTTTCTTAATAATGTTGACTAAACTCTTATTAGAAGATTCAGCGAACCCATTCCCTTGTTGGTAATAAGTAGTAAAGTTTCCTAACTCGATGTGATACTTGTGGGAAAAATCAATCATTCTCTTTGACTTGAAAGCAGCAGCATTCTCAGTAATTATTTTATATGGATGTCTAAATCTGGCTAGAATATTACCTTTTAGAAATTGAATGATTATAGTGTATGTATCTTGTCTGGTTGGAATAGCCTCAATCCACTTATTGAAGTAGTTAGTGGTTGTCAAAATCCATTTATGTTGAGCTGAGGAGCTTGGATGGATTTCTCCAATGAAATATATGCCCCATTTTTGGAAAGGAACCTCAAATGAAATGGGCTTTAAAGGTAAGGGAAAAAAATTTCCCTTTCCTTCAAAGATTTGGCATTGATGGCATGTTGAAACTCTCCTATAAACATCTGCAAACAAGGTAGGCCAGTAAAAACTAGCTCTTAGGATTTTGTTAGCTGTGGTCTTCTAGTACAAATGTCCTCCACAGTCTCCTTAATGAAATTCTTCTATAGCCTTGTCTACTTCATCCTTCAATAAACAATTTAGGAAAATACCCCTAGCATGTTTCCAATACACATTCTGATCTAAAATGCAAAATTCCATGGCTTTTAACTTGAGAAATCTAGCTTTTGTTTTTGTTAAATGAGGAGGAGCTTGTAAATTTTGTAAAACAAAGATAATATCTGCATACGAAGGAGAGGTAGCAAATGCTTCTAATACTTGTGGAGTCATCTTCTCTTCCTGTTCATCAAGTGCAGCTATACAATTTATGTCTAGTGCGTAGAAATTTGACTCAACCATTACCTTAGTCAATCCCTGACCTTGGATTAGCTTAGTAGGTTTTAATTCGATAGCATATTCTAGGATTGCTACAATCCATTTGCCTCTTTTCCGATCTGGATTAGTCTGAGTGAGGATATCTTTCACTACAACCCTTGGGACAAAATACAATTATATGGGAATGGAGAATGTACACCCTAAAGTCTTTTAGTGCCTTTACTAGAGCAAAGGCTTGTTTTTCCATAATATTTTAATTTAAGGAGGAATCTCTCAAAGCTTTGTTGAAGAAAGTTATAGGTTGTTCAAATCCTTCACTATTTTTCTGCAATAGAACTGTTGCAATGGTGTGTTCATATGAAAAAGAGAAAATCATGAAATCTTTAGTAAAATCAGGGCTACTTTAAATAGGATCAGTTGTAAAAGCTACCTTACTTCACTAAAAGATTTTTTACCCTTACTATTCCATTTTATTTCAGTATCTTTCTTCATCATGTTTGTGATTTCTCTCAAGATCTTGACTAGGTTTGGAATGAATCTTCATAGGAAATTGATCCTACCAATAAAAGAATGAACTTTTTTTTGTTCCTGGGAGGATCAATCTTCATTATGGCTTCAACTCTATTAAGGTCTATTCGAATACCCTCTTTTGAAATAATATGGCCAAGTAGCTTTCCTTCCTTTAAACCAAAAAGATAATTTTTGGAGTTTAAGTAAATACCATATCTCCTGCATTTTTCAAAAACTCTCCTCAAGTGTAGGAGGTGGTCTTCCTCTGTTTTGGAAAATATGGTAATATCATCTAGGTAAATTACAATGAACCTATATTTCTCATCAGCAAATGAAATATTCATTTCTCTCTAAAAAGTGGCCCTTGAATTCATAAGGGCAAAGGGCATTTTTACGTACATAAAGGTTCCCCAAGGTGTAGTAAAATTTGTTTTATGTTGATCATCATGATCTACCAAAATTTGGTTATATCTTGAGAAATCATCCAGCAAAGAAATTTTGTTGGAACCAACTACTTTCTATAAGATATGATCCATTTTACGTAGAGGGTAGTTGTCCTTGAGAGAAACTTTGTTCAGATTCCTGAAATCTACACAAAGTCTTATTTCTCATGTCTTCTTTCTTGTTGGCACTAGATTAGACACCCATTTTGAAAATCTTAAGGGTAAAATGATTTTTTCATCAAACAAATTTTTAACTTTCTTTTTTATCAAAAGTAACAGAACTGGATTTACCCTCCTCAATTTATGTTTGAAGGGTTTTTTATCTTCTCTGATGGGAAAAATATGTTGTATGATATTGGTATAATATGATTTCATGTAGGAATTTGCAGGGTAAGTTCCTTAGATAGAACACCAAAGGAAACCTCTCACAAATATTTCACAAATCAATACACCAGTATCCTTGACATGGTTAAAAACCTCAAAGAGGTATGCGGGCACTTCAGGCAATTTATTAATGTAAAAGAAACAAAATCTACATAAGCTTCTCTCATGAACAACACCTAACAAATCACCCTCCATGTTCTTTAAATAGAGATCATTGACCAATCGGGTGTTAATCCATGGATCAAGTGTCGATAATACCGAGGAGAGAATGAACAGTCAGATCACTTCATGTCTAGAACATATCATGACCATCAGATTGTAAGTTACAAAAAGTATTTACTAAAGAAACACACTTCACCTAACTATACACTAGATCAAGTTGTACTTAATTATTTCCTATGTGTCGAAATATCCTAACATCCCCACTTAAGAAAAACTTGGGATAGAATTGAAGGATGTACAAAGATGACACAATAGGAGAAGGAAGGAGGCATTAGAGCCTATCCCGCCTCAGTGACAACTTCCTAATCTCCAACCATAAATCATAGTTTAGTAAACTTTACCTCTGTGAGAGCCTTTGTAAAGATGTCTGCAACTTGATCATCAGTTAAACAATATTGCACTTCAAGAACATGGTCATGAATGAGCTTTCTGATGAAGTACATGTGTAGTTCAATTTTTTTCTGCGCTAATGTTGGACTGGGTCTTTGCATAGTTGAATGGAATTTTTATTATCACACCAAAGTGTAGTCGAATGCTGCTTTTAAAAACCAAACTCTGACGGGATTTGAAAAACCCACGAGGCTTCCTTAGTAGCTTCAATGGTGCCACAATACTCTGATTATGCTGAAGAAAGAGAAATGACACTTTGTTTCTTGCAAGCCCATGTAATAGGTCTAGAACCAAGAGTGAAGACATAACCCACAGTAGACTTCCAATCATTAGGGTCACCAGCGCAATCAGGACCAGTGAAACCAACCAATAGAGGAAATGCTTTTGCACTATAATGAATCCCAAATTGAATTATACCTTGAACATAATGAAGTATTCTTTTAGCTTATTCTAATGACTTTCATGTGGGTTTTTCATAAACCAAGAAACAAGGCCAACATCAAAGGAAATTTCAAGATAGGTATGGGTCAGATACAAAATTTTTCCAACAAGATGATGGTATAAGGTAGAATCAACTTCAGGGGAAGTACAAGTGACTGAAATTTTGGCTCCAGACTGAAAGGGAGAAGGGGTTGGCTTACAGTCTTTCATATGAAAGTGGCATAGAAGATCACAGGCATACTTGGACTGGGAAAGGGAAATACCTTCTTTGGATTGAAAGACTTGAAGACCAGGAAAATAATACAAGTGTCCTAAGTCTGTCATTTCAAACTGATTTTTAAGGCTGGACTTCACATGGTTTATAAGGTTTTGATCACTATCAGTAAGGATAAGATCATCAACATAAAGAAAAATAATGATAAGAGACTTACCCACGTTCTTAGTGTAGACAGTATTGCTAGAATGACACCTAGAAAAGCCAATATCTAAAAGAAAGTTATCCATTTTGGCATACCAAGCCCAAGGGGCTTGCTTGAGACCATAAAGGGATTTCTTAAGCTGACATACAGGGCTGGAGTCTATTTTTATAAAGCTAGGAGGTTGTTCCATATAGATTTCTTCATGAAATTCCCCATGCAGAAAGGTAGATTTAACATCCATCTGATGGGCTTCCCATTTGAAAGAGGCGGCAAGGGAAAGAACAAGGTGGATAGAGTTCATTTTGGCAATAGAGGAGAAGGTTTTAGTATAGTGAATTCCTTCAACTTGTTATCTCAAAACCAGACCCTGATAGGCTTTTGATCAGGTAGACTTTAAGTAACTATTTCAAACCTACTTTAGGCTGAGGCTTAGCCTCCTCAACCTGAGAGGGCTAACTATTTCAAACCTACTTTAGGTTGAGGCTTGGCCTCCTCAACTTGAGAGGGCTCTCTCAAAAGATTAAAGATTTGGATTATGAGTAAGATGGCTAAGTAAGATGGCTAACTCTATGAAACAAAACAAAGGAATGGAAGTGGTGGAAACACAATTAGAAATTATCCATTTGGCTTATGGAGTCTAAATAGTTTCAGTATAACAATGATATCAGCCTTACATAGAAGTCAGGGCATCCGGAATTCAACGCATTTAGAACACACCAGAAACATATAGGACAACACAATTTATACATGTATGAAGGAAATTAGAGCACATCAGTGATTTCTACGTAATCACACATTCATACCACTGCAAATACTAAGAACAGAACAATACAATACATTCTGAACCTTGAATTCCTTCTGATTCCTGAGAGGCAAAGCCAAACCATGTATTACCAGAAAACGGAGTTTTTACACCAAGCACAATGTGAGAGCTTTTCTAAATAATTTTCCAACCCTTTGTACATCAGATATTCTGCTATATATAGAGCTCTCTACATAACTCAGATTCCTCCTCTAGCATGAGGGGAACTCGAATTCATCTTATTATGACACCTATTAACAGTTTAAACTAACTATTAAATACTACTAACTGCTAACTGGAAGTTCTAAAAACTTAATACAATTAGGAGTCTAACTCCACATCATGTTGGTGATAGTATTTATTACAATCAAAACTCGTTCTCTGACAAGTGGTCTCCTTCAATTTAGTTGTGGTGGATGTTTGAAGCTCCTTACTGGTCCTTAATTTCTTATCCCTTTACTGCTGCTAAGAAGTAGGAAACTGCCCCTGTTTTTCTGCTTTTGGTTTCCTCAAGGATATTCGAAACCAATTAAACATGTTGTTCTTCTTTAATTACCCAAAAATCCATTGGAGTGCCACGTTCTTCATGTGCTGTAAACCTTTTCCATATACCTGTGTGACGACAAAACCTCTTCAAAGTTGTTTGAAAATTCATGGACAATACTAGCAGTGATCATTTGTATAACAAAAAGCTTGGAGTTCATATATCTTTCTTCCACTTGTTTTGCCATTGTTCGTCGCTTGCACATTGTAAATGATCCTTCTCTGAAACTCCCTTTCAAAAAAAAATTCCCTTCGCTCACTCAAAATTGGTCGACTGAGTTTAATTATGCAGCTACAGCAGTTTCGTAGCGCGCTACGAAACTGTTGTGCATTAGGCATCATCTAAATCAGTTTCGTAGCGCGCTACGAAACTACTGTGTAATTATAAAAACACAGTTTTAAGCCAAAATTTCACTGTCTTGCGCCTCTTTATATTGAAATGTCTCTTTCAACTGCCCTGACGCTATTCAAAACTGAACACGGTAAATCATCAAAATTTGGAACTTACCCTCCCCTGCTGTGTGATTTTCCCTAGCTAAGGAAATCTTTCCTGCTAGCTTATCTAGATCTTCAAATCCTCAATTTGCCTTTTCATGACTCTAATCCCAGCTCTCGGTTTCGTATTAACTTTTCTGATGAATTCTGATTCCTTTATTGCAGGAACTGTCCAGGTATAGTATTGGGCATTACAGTCGACCACCTCGGGTATTGAAAATGTTTTGTCTTCCCATAGAGCCTCCATTTTATTAAAATGAGCTTCCTTGATTGCATGTTTCCTTGAGGCTTTCTTCAATCTAGCAATTTCAAGATTTGCTAACCTCAACTTCTTTTTCAGTTCTTCAACACTATATTCCTCTTGAGAGATAATTGTCTTAGTTCTATTTTCTTTATGCAGCTGTGATGATGTTTCTAACGAAGTCACAGGTCTATCATGAGTTTTTACAATCTCCTCTGTTTCACCTACTTCTGGCAACATCTCTTGTACCTGTTTGAAATACCTCATTACAGGTCTTCTTGACTTAAAGACAAATTTAGCAACCTAATCATCAAACTTGAGCTTTTTCGAGGCTTTGATCTTTTTGGTCTTATCTTTACCTGATTCTATCAAATCTGCTTGAACCAGGGGAGATTCTTCAATATCAATGGCTTGCAGTAAGTCATGCAGGTTTCCCTTTGGAACCGGGCTTTCTTCAATAACCGTTGTCTTGTCTTTTTCTTTAGCTAACTGGCTCCTAGACATTCTTATTTGAACTACTTCACCTGTAAATGATTCATGTACACCCTCTTTGATCTGATTTTTCTCTTTCTGGGACTGTAGACCCCTCCATGAGACTCTAGCGTAATGAAAATCTGAAAGACTGGCACTATCAATCACTGCCTCGCTTGATGTTCAAGGAATTCAAATTGAACATTTGTCGATTTGTTCCTCATGCAATAAATGCAATCATAATTATGACTGTGAATACTTGGCTCTTCTTGAAACTCGCAACCCGAGCGTACCAAGGTACCTAACGACTCTAATGATGAGGATAAGCAGTTGGACATGATAGGCGAAGTGTATAAGCTGACAGCTGATGATGCAAACATAACGGATTTTGATAGATATGACAGCTGAGAAAGATTTGCTACGGATCCGCACGAATCTTCGATTTCGTAGCGCAGCGATTATAAAATCTGGGTTATGCGCTATGAAAACACCTAAACTATGTTTGCGCTACGAAAACACCTAAAGAGTTTCATAATACATAAGAAATTTTAAAACAAGCTTGATACAAGGAGTCTATGTAAGTTATGGGACCAGTGGTGAATGAGAACGAACTATTGACCTTTATTTAACCATTCTAGCAAGACTCCTAAGATTTAGATACTAAAGTAAACATGGAAACACTGAACTCGGACTAACACCTAACCCTCACAATCAAACTAATGTGGACAATTCAGAAAATCTTTTCAGTGATAACAGTGGCTCCACTTGGGATAGTGTGCCCTTGTGGTACACTAAGAACTCGTAGGTCCAGTGCTTTATCCTCTTATGATAAACATAAATTTATTTGACAAGCATCCCCTTCAAGCTTCTTGGGCCTTCACCTCGGGCTTAAGCTCGATGATCACTGTAGGAGAAAGAAATCTATATCTACTAAAAAAAATGCTCAGTCAACCTTGAGCTTATTTTCATCTACCTACCTACCCTATCAGCTGCAATTTTCAATTTAGGTCAAGCAACATGATATTTCCAATAAAGCCAATCAATTGTCTTTTCTGATATTTGAGGCTCTTGACTGCATTCGACCTCAAAATAACCATCATAGTGAGATGACCAAATCAACTTATAATGTACTTGATTTTCATAATGCAAATGAAAATGAAATACTGATGTGCAAAACTTTGCCATGTATTCATTTATAGGGTCAAAGAGAACATGGTTATTTTGATAATCATCATAACATTCTATCTCTTCAGACAACTGACCCTCAACCACACAAAATTCCTTTGATGTGCTATCCAACTGCCTTTCTACATGATTCCCATAGAAAATGTAATTTTCCTCACTATTGTGATCATTCATGGATGCAAGCTGCTGCAAGGAGTTACAAAATTGAACAACCTTTTCCTCTACTTGAGGGTTATAAAAATTTTCTACCAGTATTTCTTCTTGTTGTGTGTAATCATTTTCATCTTCACTATGATTCGAAGACTGAGAAGTCTGCTGCATCTCTACATCAATATCAGAGGATTGAACATGGTTTTCATAAGTAAACCCCTGCTGATTTTCATGTTGCATTTCATGGGATGTTATACTTTCTTCTTGGTGTTGAAATGTATTGTTATGAAGAGCTTCTAAAATTTCTTCATCCATAAATTCATCATCATCATAACAATTCTCCAAATACTGAATAAGACTCAAAGAATGTTTACAACAATCTTTGACCAGCAATAAGGAAGGATGAGATTCTTTATACATCTCATAGAATTCATCATGAAAATTAGCAAGTGAATATATTGAACCATTTTCCAAACTTTTATACCAAGACCATGCTTTTGCTTCTAAAGTGGTCATAAACATCCTCATGAGACAATCTTCAGGTAACTGAACCTTAAGACTGCGTACATGCATATGAAACCTAACCAAATGAAGAGCATCATTGTCTTTCTTTTCATCTTTGAATATTGGAAGATCCTCTAACCAATCAACCTTTGGCATAGGATTTGGGAAACCAGGGATATGATTCATAGGAGCATACCTGGCATTCATTCTTGCAGTGGAACTCATCTTGAAACTTCATGAAGCTACTGATCTTCTAGCAGTGGAGTCACCTTCCAATTTGTTATTTGATGTGTGGAGTCACCAAGGTAGTTTTGCAGCCTCAAAAAGATGTTTGAGCTCTTGCTACCTTCAAAATTTCAGCCTCTTAATTTCGGGAATGAATAGACTTCAGGCTCCCGGCAGACACACCAAAATGTTATCTCAAAACCAAACCCTGATAGGCTGCTGATTAGGTAGACTTTAAGTAATGATTTCAAAACTACTTTACATTGAGGCTTAGCCTCCTCAACCTGAGAGGGCTAACTATTTCAAACCTACTTTAGGCTGAGGCTTAGCCTCCTCAACCTGAGAGGGCTCTCTCAAAAGATTAAAGATTTGGATTATAAGTAAGATAGCTAACTCTATGAAACAAAACGAAGGAATGGAAGTGGTGGAAACACAATTAGAAATTATCCATTGGGCTTATGGAGGCTAAATAGTTTTAGTATAACAATGATATCAGCCTTACATAGAAGTCAGGGCATCTGTAATTCAACGCATTTAGAACACACCAAAAACATATAGGACAACACAGTTTATAAATGTATGAAGGAAATTAGAGCACAATCAGTGATTTCTAAGTAATAACACATTCATACCACTGCAAATACTAAGAAGAGAACAATACAATACATTCTGAACCTTGAATTCCTTCTGATTCCTAAGAAGCAAAGCCAAACCATGTATTACCAGAAAACAGAGTCTTTACACCAAGCACAATGTGAGAGCTTTTCTAAATAATTTTCCAACCCTATGTACATTAGATGTTCTGCTATATATAAAGCTCTCTACATAACTAAGATTCCTCCTCTAGCATGAGGGGAACTCGAATTCATCTTATTATGGCACCTGTTAACACTTTAAACTAACTATTAAATACCACTAACTGCTAACTGGAAGTTCTAGAAACCTAATACAATTAGGAGTCTAACTCCACATCATGTTGGTGATAGTATTTATTACAATCAAAACTCGTTCTCTGACAAGTGGTCTCCTTCAATTTAGTTGTGGTGGATATTTGAAGCTCCTTACTGGTCCTTAATGTCTTTTCCCTTTACTACTGCTAAGTAGGAAACTGCCCCTGTTTTTCTGCTTTTGGTTTCCTCAAGGATATTTGAAACCAATTAACCATGTTGTTCTTCTTTAATTACCCAAAAATCTATTGGAGTGCCACATTCTTCATGTGCTGTAAACCTTTTCCATATACCTGTGTGACGACAAAACCTCTTCAAAGCTGTTTGAAAAGTCATGGAAAATACTAGCGGTGATCATTTGTATAACAAAAAGCTTAGAGTTCATATATCTTTCTTCCACTTGTTTTGCCATTGTTGGTCACTTGCACATTGTAAATGATCCTTCTCTGAAACTCCCTTTCAAAAAAACATTTCCCCTCGTTCACTCAAAATTGGTCGACTGAGTTTAATTATGCAACTATAGCAGTTTCGTAGCGCGCTACGAAACTGATGTGCGTTAGGCATCATCTACAGCAGTTTCGTAGTGCACTACGAAATTGCTGTGTAATTATAAAAAAACAGTTTTAAGCCAAAATTTGACTATCTTGAGCCTCTTTATATTGAAATGTCCCTTTTAACTTCCCTAACGCTATTCAAAACTAAACACGGTAAACCGTCAAAATTTGGGACTTACCCTCACCTGTTGTGTGATTTTCTTTAGCTAAGGAAATCTTTCCCGTTGGCTTAGCTGGATCTTCAAATCCTCAATTTTCCTTTTCATGACTCTGATCCTATCTCTCAGTTTCGTATTAACTTTGATGATGAATTATGCTTCCTTTATTGCAGGAACTGTCCAGGTATAGTATTGGGCATTACAGTCGACCACCTTTGGTATTGAAAATGTTTTGTCTTCCCACAGAGCCTCCATTTTATTAAAATGAGCTTCCTTGATTGCATGTTTCAATATTTGCTAACCTCAACTTCTTTTTCAGTTCTTCAACACTATATTCCTCCTGAGAGATAACTGTCTTAGTTCTATTTTCTTTATGCAGTTGTGATGATGTTTCTAACGAAGTCACAGGTCTGTCATGAGTTTTTACGATCTCCTCTGTTTCACCTGCTTCTGGCAACATCTCTTGTACCTGTTTGAAATACCTCGTTACAGGTCTTCTTGGCTTAAAGACAAATTTAGTAACATGATCATCAAACTTGAGCTTTTTCGAGGCTTTGATATTTTTTGTCTTGTCTTTACATGATTCTATCAAATCTACTTGAACCGGGGGAGATTCTTCAATATCAATGGCTTGCAGTAAGTCATGCAGGTTTCCCTTTGAAACCGGGCTTTCTTCAATAACCACTTTCTTGCCTTTTTCTTTAGCTAACTGGCTCCTAGTCATTCTTCTCTGAACTACTTCACCTGTAGATGATTCATGTACACCCTCTTTTATCTGAGTTTTCTCTTTCTGGGACTATAGACCCCTCCATGTGACTCCAGCGTAATGAAAATCTGAAAGCCTGGCACTGTCAATCACTGCCTCGCTTGATAGCTGCCTCGCTTGAATACTACCTCGCTTGATGTTCAAGGAATTCAAATTGAACATTTGCTTCCTCATGCAACGAATGCAATCATAATTATGACTATGAATACTTGGCTCTTTTTGAAGCTCGCAACCCGAGCATACCAAGGTACCTAACGACTCTAATGATGAGGATAAGCGGTTGGACATGATAGGCGAAGTGTATAAGTTGACAGCTGATGATGCAAACATAACGGATTTTGATAGATATGGCAGCTGAAAAAGATTTGCTACGGATCTGCACGAATCTTTGATTTCGTAGTGCAGCCAGTGTAAAATCTGGTTTATGCGCTACGAAAACACCTCAACTGTGTTTGCGCTATGAAAACACCTAAAGCGTTTCGTAATACATAATAACCTTTAAAACAAGCTTGATACAGGGAGTCTATGTAAGTTATGGGACCAGTGGTGAATGAGAACGGACTATTGACCTTTATTTAACCATACTAGCAAGACTCCTAAGATTTAGATACTAAAGTAAACATGGAAACATTGAACTCGAACTAACACCTAACCCTCACAATCAAACTGATGTGAAAAATTCAGAAAATATTTTCAGTGATAACACAACTTGTGAAAAACCCTTAGCAACAAGATGATCTTTATGTTTATCAACTTTTCCATATGGTCCAAACTTGGTTCTGTAAACAAGTTTTTATCCCTTTGGAAGAGGAACAACATCCCATGTATCATTTGCCAATAAGGAACGATATACTTCATTTATAGTTCCATCCCAATCTGGATGGCCTAAAGCTTCTGCAAAGGTGTTAGAATCATAATTCACTAAAGCTTGAGCCAGTAAAGAAGAGGCTCGATCAAACTGAGAACGTGTATGACGTTGATATATACAATCACCTGCAAGAGCGACTATTGCATCCCAAGTAGCGCATACCCATTTTGGAAGTTGAGGAGATAAAGGAGGATCCCGAGAAGGTGGGGGGGGATTGTCATCCTCACTATCATTATATGAAGAAGGAATATTTTCAAAAGTAAAAGGGATAGAGAGAGGTGGCATATCCATCGAGCTAGCCTCATAGGCTGATATATTTTCAGCAAACTTTACATCTCTTCTAATGATAACATTCTTGGATTTAGGTTGAAGAAGTATATATCCTTTAACAACTTCAGAATATCTAACAAAAATACATTTTTCACTCTTAGGTTCTAAGGCTTTATGTTCCTCATATGGAATATGGACCCATGCTTCACTTCCAAAAACACGAAAGTGACTTACATCTCGTTTAATTGAGCTCCATGCTTCTTCTGGAGTGATATTCTTTAAAACCTTAGTAGGAGTGCGATTTACTATGTAATTTGCACAGTTAATTGCTTCTGCCCAAAAATCAAGACTAATCCCTTTAGATTGAAGCATAAAATTAGTCATTTCCTTTAAGGTGTGATTCTTCCTTTCAGCTACACCATTTTTCTATGGAGTATATGGAGCAGTATGTTGTAATTTAATTCCATTCTTAGTGCAAAAGTTGATGAATTTGTTGTTAACATATTCTCTACCATTATCAGATCTTAGCTTACGAATTTGATGTCCAGATTTCTCCTCAACAAAGGACTTAAAGGCCAACAACATGTTAAAAACTTCACGCTCGAGTTTTAAGAAGTATACCCAAGTGCATCTGGAGAAATCATCAATGAAAGTTAAGAAATACTTATAGTGAGAGAATGAAACAACTAGAAGTGGACCACATAAATCGTTATGCACAAGTTGTAAAGGGGTTGAGGCATTCCAAGAGGCATGTTTTTCAAAACTTTCTCGATGATGTTTTCTGAGTACCCTTCCAGAACAAATACCATCTCTGCAAGATACCATAGGAAGACCTATCACAATATTTTCTTTACATATATTTTGAAGGGAGCAATAGTTTAAGTGACCAAATCGCTCATGCCAAAGTTTGCTCACTTCATCATTATGAGAAACAAATACCTAGGGAAGATTTGATGACCCAAAGTTTTTAAACTTATACAACCTTGTAGAATCATTAGCAATGCCAGTAGCTAAAATCTTTCTAGGATCTCTTATGTCATTAATTAAATGATCATGAGGTGAAAATTCAATGGTTTTACCTTCACCTGAATGAGTTATCTGATATACAGATAGAAGGTTGTAGGATAAGGTAGGAACACATAATACAACATTAAATTTTCCATTGTCTAGATGAAGAGTTCCAGTTGCTACAACACTAAGAGATCTATCATCACCAACATATATATTTTTGGTGTTACAATCATTTAAAGAATAAAACACGGCTTTGTTTTTGGCCATGTGATAAGAAGCTCCAAAATGAATGAGCGACTCATGAGAATGAGAAGAAGAAGATACATTTAGTGCATAACCAGACCGAGATGTTTGATAACGACATGCCGAAAGTGTTATTCTTGAAGATGAAGTTGAATTTGAAGAGTGCTCCAAATGGATGTTATGCTTCTTCATTTTTTATTCCAAGGCTTCCATCTTCTTAAATCATTTGGATTCTAAGTTTCCATCACGATTACAAAAGTTACAATGTCTATCAGTCTTCTTCCCTTGTTTTTAGTTGCCTTATCATTTTGTTGAGTTGATTTTTCATTGTGAGACTAAAATGGATTAGGACCCTTGTTTGGTTTAGGACCATTCTTTTTAGGATTCTTTAAACTTGGTTGTTGTTGGGTTGCTAAGGCTTTCTTAGAAGAGTTTCCAGTATTAAGAAGACCAAGATGTAAGAGTTTTTCTTGCTCTCTTATTAAAGAATCACAAAAAGCATCAAAAGAGGGGGACTTGTAGTCTTGTCCTTGAGAAATAAAGGCTTCTCTAGTAGAATGGAAAGTGGAAAAAAACACAGAGTAGGTTGGTCCTAACTTAGTCAGAATGGAATATATAAGGCTACCATCTTCTTTCTTAACCTTAACACCTTCCAAGAGAAGTCAAAGGGTCTTGAACTTGGACAAAAAATATTCAATGGATGAAAAATTATTGGGGTCCAATGTAAGAAACTCATTTTTTAGTTGATGAGCTCTAATTTTATTTTTAATTCCAAAAACTTTATTGAGTTGTTTCATTGCTTCATCGAGGGCATCAATTTCTGCAATATGAAATCTAAGGTCTGGAGAAATAGACATCCTTATCAACCCACATGCTTGATATTTTTTCTTTTCCCATTTGGCTTACTTATCTTAATATTTAGGTTTAGACTCTTGGCTTGAGGCTATTCTATAAAGACATTTACTTCTAAGTAAATCCACAATGTAGGATAGCCATTGGAAGTAGTTTGTATTGTCAAGAATAACTAGGCATGAAATTTCTATTTTAAAAGCCACTGAATATGTAGATTCTAAAACTAATTCTTCCAATGGAAAGATCTTGAAAAATTAGGCTGATTAAAAAAAAAATGGCTCTAAAAATGGATTCCAGATGAAGAAGTTATGGCTTTTTTGAAGAAAAGGTGTTGAAGATGCCAGCAAACTACGTGAATGTTGGGAAGTGAATGATGTTTAGTCAATTTAGTGTCCTAAATTGCTTCCATAAATTATCAACCGAGGTTTGTAAGCTAATGAAGTGTAGTGCACTGTATGTGCTTAGTTAACCCTTCTTACTTCATTGTTTTGTATATTATATTGTTTTTGGGGGTTTCTGTTCTTTAATTCCTAATGATGTACAATCTGAACTATGAGAAACTGAATCTAAACGTCCTAAAGGTGAACCAAGAGCTTAAAACTAGTCAAAATCTAAGTGAAAAGAAGGAAAAATTGAGCATCTATCCTATCTTGTCATTTAATCCTAATTCATGAATCTAATTTTTAAAATCAAAAGGTAAAGTTGTAAGTCATGTTAAAATAAATACAGGGAATGAAATTAACTGAAGTACTTCTAGTTACTCTAACATTCAATTTTGAAAGATAACCTTCTTGAGATGGAATACAAGCAACTTCTATACTTCATGATCTAGAAAAAAAGTAAATAAAAACATGCATAACGTAACTAATTGGTCTCAACCCTTATGTAAAGTGAATGTTTAACCATTTAGTTTAGGATGGATATCGGTTTGAAATGGTGATCAAAAACATTCAATAACACATTGCATTGACAACTTGAACTAGGAAATAAATAACAAAAACAATGAGTAAACTAATCAACAATGCATCCTTATTACTTTCAATCTTACTCTGTTTAGAAACAAAGTTGCTTCCTTTATGAAATGGATTGGAGAAACAAGACTACACAATTGAATTCTAACATTATGCTACTGATCAAAACTAAAAGAAATCAAACTACAATAAATCAACCTAAGTTACAAACACTGCTAAAAGAAAATGATGAAATTAAAACTGAACAAAAAAACAAATGAAAATAAAACCTCCTTTAGTGCATGGGCCCTCTACAACTGACTGGGTTGAGCTGCTAGCTTAATTCAAAATGCTCCTTCAAAGGATCATTGGGCAACACACGGCTTTATATTATAAACAAGAACAAAAAGTCAAAAATTACAGAGCTGCAAGTCTGAGCTTAATACATCAAAAACTTCCAACCCCTTCCGGTTCTGTACAATTGATATTTAAAAGAAAATATTCATAACTGTGTTTTGAGGAAAATTAGCTATGGGTGGTCTACACGTATCACAACTAGACTACGTAAGTGTTTGCTCAGCTATAAATGACTTGAATTGGAGCAAGATGGTTGCACAGAACTGTTAACATAGGTGGCTGATCCAAGTTAATGCTTTAATATAACAGTAGGATTTATTAATTAACCACGAAAGGGTAGACAAAGAGTCCTATTTCTTTTGGGTTTCATATGTTTGACTCAACCTTTGATTGTGGTCTTAAGCTAGCCTTTTTATCGATCTGGGTTGGGTGACTAGGATAGGATCCATGTCGAGACGATTCCAGAGACGCCCATGGGGTTGGTTTCTTCATTTGAGACCTGTAACCTGCCAAACGACGGAAGTAGCTACAGAACACATAGTTAGCTGCAGAATAGGCTGTGTTCTGTAGCTAATTTGCAAAAAATTATTCAAATAGAAAAAGCATAAAAGTATAACATGTCAATCATTTAATGTCCTCCTTAAGACAAAATCTATCATTTATCAATGATGGGGATCTATATTCTTATGGAAAATCAAGGGAAATAAGTGAGAAAAGTTGTGAAGGAGAGCATAATTTTGAGGTTCAGCATACCCCCACTGCAAAATCATGCATGTCCCCATCCAATTTTGCCAAAAATGTGAACTCTTCTTTCCTATTGCATCTGCTCAGACACCTCTGCTAGTACATCTAATTTTCTTCTCTTGCTCCTCTTTGAAGTGACTTCCATCCTGGGTTTCTTCATGAGAAGTTTGTATTTAAGATTGATGACTATTCCGTTCAAGCTTCTATTCTTCCTCTTCAACTTCCTATTCTTCTTGTACCATAGCCCTAGGTGTAGTATTTTATTATTATGAATGGATTTATCCAATCTGCTTTGTTCCTTCAGGGTTTCATTTTCTTTCTTGATATGCTTGTTCAATATCTCTAACTCATAGATTTCTTGTTTGAGGGAGTCAGTTAGAGGTTCTTGTGGATTGACAGGTTGTTCTGGATTGGTTGAGGATTCTAGATCCATTGAGGCACTTTTCTTCTCCAGTAATTCTATGTAATCATAAATTTGTTGTTGCATTGGGTCTATGCGTGGAGATCCTCTGCTGGGGTTGTCTTCAAAATACTGTTTAGGAGAGTTTTGAGGACTATGTGTAAATGGAACATTATCGGGAGATGATACTGGGGTTTCTTCTTCTAGATTTATGAGCTCTGTTCCCTTTGATGATATCTTCTTTACCATACCTCTGAGTCTGGAGCTCCTTCTAAGTTGTAGAGGGCTTATGTTCTCCTCCTTTGTACCATTTTTCTCCTTTCCCATCTTTTCCCTTCTCTTGATTTTTTCCTAATCTCTCTCAATTTTTTAGAGGTTAATTTTTCATCATCTTGTTGTAATGAAGATTCATGTTTATTTCTAGTAATTCCACCAGCTTTTAATTTTTCATCATCTTGTTGTAATGAAGATTCATGTTTGTTTCTAATAATTCCACCAGCTTTCTTTTTTATCTTCCCTTTTTGCTTGATCTGCTCCCTGATCTCTGTGAATTTTTCAGAGACTAGCTCTTCATCATTTTTCTGTGTGGAGGACTCAAGTTTGATTTGAATGGTCATATTGGTCTTTTTCCTCCTACTCCTTCTGACATTACCCTCTTCAAGTGATTTTGGTGCCTCTTGGAAACAGTTTCTTATCAAGAAGTTTTCCCAAGTATCTCCTATTCTTTTCAAATGAAACTCAACCAGTATTTTTACCAACCCACGATGGTACATAGTTGTGTCTATGAATTCTATTTTATTCTAGACATTTGAAGCCATCCTCCTTAAACTGTTTAGAAGGAAGAAAGGGAGGTTGATGTCTCCATTTCTAGAAATTTCACAATAAACATATATGATAGACATACATGCATCCAAATCTCCCCTCGCAGGTAATAAATTTTTGTAATATCAAAAGCATGCTTCTCCATTTATTTTTAAGTGTTGAAATAGGAATTCCTTTTCTAAACATAGTGACATCCATACCTGGGTTCCTGAGGATCACCTTCCATGATTCACTCTGAAATTCCTTGTTTTTGAACCATCTCTCACCAATTCTTGGCAGTTCTATAGCCTCTGCTATGTAAGACTCTGTTACTTCAAACTTAATGTCTCTGATTTCTACTTTTGTACCATCAAATAATCTAGCAAAAGATTTTTTTGATCTCTTTGTGGTAGCCATCAAAATTTTCAATGAAATTGAGCCATCCAGCCTTCTGCAGCATCTCCTTGAGTTGTGGGTATCCTTCCATATATTTTGCCCCTATGGGCTCTGTCCTGACAATGAGTCCCATGGCTTCTGTTTCATAGAATTTTCTAACCTTCCAAATTACTCTCCTAGTTTATGAAATGGACTGACTGCGAGTATGGTGAAAAATAACTATGGGTTTGGAAAGGCATGAATATGTTGGTCACATCGTAGCTTTGACCATTAACAGATGGAGTTATTAGGGATTGTTTAAGTACAAAGTATGGAGAACATAGCGGAGGTGTGGTATGACGAAATTATTATAGACCGTTTGGTACCGAATGTGGAGGATGTGGCGGAGATGTGGTATCATGAAGTGGCAGTCAAATCAAATGATGACTTATTAAAGAGACATACAATCATTCATATTATACATGACTTATGCTTGTAACTTGCTATTTGAAATAAATGTTGCATTTTACCTTTATAACTTAACCTTTTTCTTGATAATTCTTTTGGTGTTGATCCGTAGGTACTTTGAGCATGGTTGATCTCCAAAACTTGATTCTTCAATTTCCCTGCATTCATGAGTTTTTTGTGAGTTGTACAATTGTTCCAGAGCTGATAAGTAAGTTGTAGCTGCAGAATCAAATTAGCTACGGAATGGAATCAGCTACAGAATGTGAAAAGAAGGAAAAGTGAAATACGGCTATGGAATATGAGCGTAAAAATAAAATGGAAATGAGTTATTATAGTGAGATGGAACGAGGTGTAAGATAAAATGAGAAATAGGATGAAATGGAGTAAAATTGTAAAAAGATAAAATGTAAATGAAATATGACAGTGATATGAAGTGGAATTGTGAAAAAAAATGAAAACAGAATGAGATTATGAATTTGTAAACCCTAAACTGCAAATGAATGTATCTTTTTTCCACTACTTATTATAGAAAAAAAATGGAAAATATAGGATGTCAGAAATCTCTGATTTTCACCCTGTATTTTTTGTATAAGTATGCCAATCAATGATTGTTTTTCAACCTCATACAATTTATTTATTTTTATTTTTTTCATCATTTTTTTAAGGAAAAATAAAGACTAAGTTAGTGGAGAAGAAGAATTCTTCTTCACTAGCTTCATTTCAGAGTTATTCTGGAAAATCTTAATGAACTCCTCTCTTGAAATTGGTTTATGATATATCTTCAACCAATGACCATTCACAAGAAGAGGTATTTCTATTGTCCTTATCTTTAATGCTCCTTTATTAAAGACTTCTTCAATCTCATATGGCCCAAGCCAATGAGTTTGAAACTTCCCTTGAAAACCTTTGAACTTTGAATCGAACAATAGTGCCCAATATCTTGCTTGAAACTTCTTCTCCTTAATATATTTAGCCCTATGATGTTGGACTATATTGGTTCTTTCAACTGCATCTTGCTTGATTTGAACAAGTTCATTGAGTTTCTCAAATATATGTTTCTGTGCCTCTAATAAATCTAGTCCCGATTGGTCTGCCATCTTGAAGGTTTTGATTTGAAACTCTATAGGGAACAAGACTTATTTCCCATAAACAAGTTCATAGGGTGTATGTCCCGTTGTGTTCCTCCATGTAGTTCTATAGGGCCATAAGGCTTTAGGAAGCCTTTCTGCCCAATCTCTTCTATGTATATGCACAATCTTAGTGAGAATTCCTTCAATCACCTTATTTGTAGATTCAACTTGACCATTTTCTTGTGGATGATAGGGAGTAGATTTCCTATGTTTGATCTTGTAATCTTCCACAAGACCCTTCACCATTTTAGATGTAAATTGAGATCCCTGATCTGTCACAATTTCTCTTGGAAAACTAAAACGAGTGAAGATTTCCTTAAAAAGAAAATTAACTACATATTTTTCATTAGCAAAATGTAATTCTTTGGCCTCTACCCATTTAGTGACATATTCAGTGCATACCAATATATACTTCTTTTGCTTGGATGGAGGATTAATTGGTCCAACAACATCCAAGGCCCATTTTTCAAAAGGTTCAATGAGTACCTGAATTTGTAGTGGCATTTCATTTGAAGGAGCGGTTTTCCCTACCCTCTGGCAGTTGTCACACCTCTTGACATATTCTTTGGCATATTTGAAGATGGATGGCCAATAATACCCTAAATAAAGGATTTTATAGGTTGTCCTCTTGTCAGTAAAGTGTCCAACATACAGCTCATCATGACATGCCTTAAGAATCTTAGGCATTTCATCTTCCCTAACACATCTTCTGATCATAAGATCTAGGCATGTTTTATACAATTCATTAGTGATCCATGAGTATCTTGCCCTTATCTGAATGATTTTTCTTTTCTCTCTAGGAAACAAATGTAAAGGCAATTTCCCTGTGACTAAGTAATTGGCAATATCTACAAACTAAGGAGTTTGAGTAGTCACTGCAAAAACATATTCATTAGGAAACTTATCTTCAAACGGAGTGTCGTCTTTGATATTTTGTATTCTGGACAAGAAATCAACAACTATGTTTTGTTTTCCAGGTCTATCTAGCACAGTGATATTGAATTCTCGCAAGAGTAAGAGCCATCTTGTAACTCTTCCATTAGTAATAGGTTAAGAGTGATATGTATGAGCAAAGGTTTCATAGCTTGTTATATAATGTTTGAACTTGTTGATTGCATGAACAACAGCTAAAAATTCCTTTTCAGTTACAGTATAATTCAACTTAGTGGAAGTCAAATTCTTACTTGTATAGTAGATGGCGTAGGGAATCAAATATTTTTGTCCTAAAAAATCTCCCAGAGTTGTACCTGAAGAATTTGTTCATATGTGAAAAGGTAGTTTCCAATTTGGACCTCTCAAGATGGCTACTTCAGAAATTTTTGTTTTTAAAGTCTCAAATGCTAACTGGCAGTCAGGATTCCAATTGAATTCACAATCCTTGGTAAGTAATTTGAAGAGTGGGGATGCTATTTTAGTGAAATTTTCTATAAATTGTCTATAGTATCCTGTAAATCCTAGAAAACTTCTAACATCCTTTTGGTAATTTGGAATTGATAATTTAAAGATGACTTCAACTTTAGATTTATCAACTTTAATCCCATCTCCTTAAATGTAATTCCCTCAAACAATACCTTCTGTAAACATCATAAAACATTTTTCATGTCTTAGTGAAAGGTTTGCTTCCTTACATCTTTTAAGAACTTTTTCCAAATTTTCTAAAGCTTCTTCAAAAGTATTCCCATAGACTGTAAAGTCATCCATATATACCTCTACACAATCATGTATTAGATCAGAAAAAATTCCTAGTACTACTCTTTGGAATGTTGCAGGTGCATTACATAACCCAAAAGGAAGTACTCGGTAGACATAGGTTCCCCATGGACAAGTAAATTTGGTTTTACCTTGATCTTCAAGTGTCACCTGAATCTGATTATAACCACTAAAACCATCCAATAATGAGAAATACTTCTTACCTGCTAATATATCTAACACTCGATCTATAAAGGGAAAAGGAAAATGATCTTTAAGGGTAGCTTTATTCAATTCTCGGTAATCAATGCACACCCTCCATTTACCATTCTTCTTAGGTACAATCACTAAGGGGAAACCCATTAGTTGTCTGAAATTGGGTAAATGAGGTTTACATTCAATAGTTTTTGCATCTCTTCTTTCACAATTTCCCTTAGATTTGGATTCATCCTTCTTTGAGGTTGTCTGATAGGTCTACAATTTTCCTTAATGTAGATGTGATGTATACAAGTCTTAGGACTAATTCCTTTCATGTCAGTATATTCCCATGCATATGCAGTAGAATGTTGTTCTAGTGTCTTGATTAAATTTTCATGTTGTAATTTCTCCAAGTTATTATTTATGTTCAATGTTCTCCCTGGAAAGATTTCAATTGTAGAGATACCAAATTATTCCATAGAATAAAGAGACATCTACCTAGATGAAAAATATTCAATATTGGATTTTTCTTGAAATTGATCATGTTCATATTCTGGAGATGATTCAAAAGTTTCCATTGTATTTAAGATTTGACTATCTTCACTAATGTCTGAAATATTAAAGAGAGGTTGAATGTCATTTTCATCATCAATTCATTCTTTTTCATCTATTTCTGTGATTGTTATTTCTAGAGGATGTAGAGTGAATTTCTTTGTTGAATTCCCATCAGAAATATACATATCACTAGATCTACAGCTAATGAAAGCATAACTATGGCCAGCCAAGGTCTTCCTAATATGAGTGGATGTCCTCCTAGATTGTTCTTGGGGGTTAAGATCATAAAATCAACAGGATATCCCCAAGAATCTAAGGATACTGAAATATCTTCTAACACTCCATCTAGTTTGATTACAGATCTGTCTGCTAATTACAGTAATGTAGGTGTGTAAAGAAGATTAGGAAGCTTGAGTTGTTCCATGGTTTGTTTTCTCATGATGTTTATTGTTGCTCCTAAATCAATCAATGTATTTGGAATTTCAACTCCATTGATATGTGTTTTCACAATTGGACTTCATGGATCTACATATTTTTGTATGGGAATTTTTCCCATCATTATATCTGTTATTTTTCCTACCAGGTGAATTCTTATTGTTTCTTTTGCCTTTCTTCCTGGTTTCTTTATGCTCAACTACTTTATTGTTTTAGCTAGGATTGGAATCTCCTTAATGGCTTGTAACAAAGGGATTTTGATACAGACATTTTTCAATTCATCTAGAAAATCATAATTAGGTAACATAATCTGCTTTTATACTCCTCTATTAACTTGTAACCTTTCAGGAAAAGGAGGTGCAGAAGTAGATACTGGTTGTTCAATGATGGGATTTGAGTTCACTGGTTCTTTCTGTTTTTCATTTTCAATATTTTGGTTTTGGAGAGATGTTCCTCAAAACTTTTATTGGGCTCTAAAGAATCTTCCCCATAATTGTCTTGTTCTTGAATAACTATAGAAGGTGTTTCCTTTTCTAATATCCTACCAGATCTTAGTTGAACATCATTGAGATCTAGAGGAGTGATCATATAAGTTGGAAATTGTTGTCCTTCTACCATGTAAGTATTCTGAGGATTTTTATTGGTGGGGTTTGGTAATGGTTGGGCAAGTAGCTAATTTGGTCTCTGCTGAAATGGTAGTAAGAGTTGAGGATTTTGGTTTTGTTGTGGAAATGGTAGTGAAAGTTGAGAGTTTTGATTTTGAAGTTGTGGTTGTTGATTTTGTTATGGAATGTGTGGGCAAGGATAATTCTGATATGATGGAGGATATTGATAATATTGAGAAAATATCCCATGAGGACTTTGTACTCCTTGAGCCCAAGGTTGAGATTGAGATTGGGGTTGAGGCCAAGGTTTCTACCAAGAATTCCAGTTTGGTGGGGGCTGAAGATACATTTGATTGTTAAATCCCTGATTTTGTGGCCCCTGCTAAGGTCTTCTATAGACAAAGCAAAGAGATTCTGCTAAATTTGGAACTGTTTCTTCTTGAAAAATAGCCTTAATACCTGGAATTGAAGGACAACCCTTGGTCTCATGGTTTTATGAGCAAATCATACAAGTCTCTATAATTTTTGCATCCAAAGGTCATTCTCTCAAAGTGTGTTTTTTCTGCATTTTGGAAAAAAAATAGCTAAAGCATCAACCTCGGTTTTCTGCTTGTTTTGCAACTTAAGGGTGTCCATTTGCTCACTAAGGCTCCTTAGAATATTTGTTTTGAATTCATCAAGCATATTCGAAATTTCTGCCCTACTCATTGATCCAATTGCAAACTTATTCACTCTAACAAGAGAAGGATCCCTTGGACCTTTCCCAGTTTTGGATCTCCATCTTGAGAGATGAACACATAATTCTCCTATGTCACTTAATGGGAGTTGAGAGATATCTCCCTTCCCCATCATGTTAAGGATATCTATCTATTATAGCTCCAAACCTCACTCTTGATGTTTGTGATGCTGCACTCATGGCCTAGGGCAACCCCTCCTTCCAAACCTAGTCCAAAATTTAAAAAACAGTGTTTTACTCCCTATATGCGACATTGCCCTGAGCTAAATGCATGTGTATGCGGGTCTGTTTAGGGTTTAGGGTTTAGGGTTTAGGGTGGAGGGTGGAGGGTCAGGACACTACACACGAGAATGTACAAACCCGGTGCGCCTGTCATGCCGATATTGTACTCAGTTTGACCATGCGACATAATACTGCCCTGTATTAACATCTAAGAGGTGGGAAAAGGGGACGCAGTTGCAACAGCCTACCCAGAACCTATAGATGATGAGGGTTGAACCCCACAAAGAGAATCCTAATGTGAATATTGTGTTGTGAAGTGAAATGACGATTGGTGAAGATAAGAGAAAGAATCCTGAAGAAAGTGAATGGGTCCGCAAAACTCCAGAGAAGGAGGTTGGCTTTGATCTAGAGTGCGTGAAAGAAACCTTCATGGAAGTGAAGAAAAGATTCATTGAGGCTTCTACCTCAGGAAGTCATGATAAGCAGTCTGAAGAAATGGACCCATCCATGCTTACTACCTTTTTGGGGACCTGTATAAAACTACTACGAAATAGCAAGGTCGTGAAAGGATTACAAGAGTTGATAAATAAATGTGTTGGTAAAGAAAATGCTCCTGTGGGATCGTGTGTGGTCAGTAAAATTGGTAAGCATAAGGTAAGAACAGGGTGTGAGATGAGGCTCACCGCGCAAATAGGCGAATATGAAATGGACCAAGTTATTTTTGATCTTGGGTCAGATGCGAATGTTTTGCCTAAACAAACATGGGAGAGAATGGGGAGACCTACGCTGCAGTGGTCTCCGATCCAATTGAGGATGGTGAATCAACAAAATATTATTCCCATGGGGAGATTGCAGGGAGTGACATTAGATATTAAAGGCGCAAGCGCATTGGATGATTTTGAAGTGATAGAGATTGTCGATAATAGCAACCCCTACCCCGCACTCCTTGGGATCGACTGGGCTATTGACATGAATGGGGTGATCAATTTGAAGAAGTGGACAATGTCATTTCAAAGCAAATCGCTCTGTGTAGTAGTACCTATGGACCATACAGAAGGATCGCGCTATACTGAACCTATCCGCAATTATGAAAGTGATAATGATTTGGACCAAATATATAAAATAACAACGTGATACCAAGATTGGGTGAATCTGACAGCAGATGGACATATTGCATGGACTGCGAAAGTTCTTGCACATCGGATTCGGATGAAGAGTTGGAACACTGGTAGAATAGGTTGCATGAAGTATCTACATTGCGTTGTAACATGATGACTAAATTGATGTGCTGTGTATCATTGGAGGTAAGGAGTTTGCATTACTATGATGGTCTAACTGATGCAGATAAATCTTTTGATGCGTCTGAAAGGGAAGTGCCTGAGAAACATAACTTCCAAGCATTGGATTTGGCACTGTGTGCTATGCCTACAAGATGGTGGGGTACACATAAAGACAATTTTGATGGATGGAGCGAATACAAAAGAATGATGAGGGTGTGGTTTGGTCGCCCAAAAGTGCGATTGACAGAGAAATATGATGGGAGGATTGATCCGCGCGATCACTTAGCAAAATGGATTGATGCTTATGGAGCAGAGCCACAACTAGAGTGGGCACATTTTCCCTGTCACAGTTTGGATGTAATACCAATGAATTGGTACTTGGAAACTAAGCTCCAACATGGCACAGACGAATGGGATATTTTGAGATAGGTATTCGTGAGGACATTCATCTTTGAGGATGAATTCGAGTGCATCAATGAAGCAATGCAGGAGGTCAAGGCATTGATCTTCAGAATACCAAAAGATCCCTTGGATTTGATTCAACCATATTGGACCACCCAGCTACGCCATGCACTGGAGTGCTACAATGTGACTGATGAAAAAGAAGAGGAGGATCCAAGGAGTATTAATATCCCAAAGGTAGAAGGTCATTTCGAAGTTGAGGGGTTGCAGATAGAGAATCAAGATATCATCGCGCCACTAAAGACTAGACAAGTGAATATTGGAACAAAGGCGAAGCCAAAGTTTGAGAAGATAGGGGAATACTGGGATGATACTACGGTGGATAAGGTCACTAAGGTGCTCCGTGAGTACCAAGATTTGTTCCCTACAAAGTTTTCAGACTTGAAGGGGATAGTAGGTGATTTAGAAGTGATGAAAATAACGTTGAAACCAGACACGAAGCCTATGAAGCAGAGGCCATATCACCTTAATCCTCAGTACAAGGAAATGGTTTGCTTGGATTTGGATAAGATGTTGGTAGCGGGTATTATTGAACCAGTGGAGGAGTCCGATTAGGTAAGTTCGATGGTAGTTTAGGAAAAGAAGCAAAAGGATGAGATAAGGATTTGCATAGATCTCAAGAACCTAAACGATGCTTGCATTCATGATCCTTTCCCAACTTCGATCACAGATTAAGTGATGGATAATGTTGGTGCACAAGAGGCCTGCTCATTCACTGATGGGTTCTCTGGATACCATCAGATAAAGATCGCAGGAGTAAGAATACCTTCGCGACCGAGTGGGGATGCTTTCAGTATATGGTAATGCCTTTTGGACTTAAGAATGAGCCGAAAATCGTTTCGCGCGTAGTCATTACGGCGTTCAAAGAGTTCATTCACAAGTTTTTGGAGGTATACTTTGATAATTCGACAGTGTTTGGGCTCGTAAAGCACCATGTAGCTAGTTTGCACTTGATGTTGGATACATGTCGGAGGTCTCATATTTCACTAAACTTGAAGAAGTGTTTATTTTTCATCCCTTTTGGAATCTTGCTAGGTCATGTAGTGTGCAGACAAGGCTTAATGGTGGACCCTACTAAGATCGTGGTCATAATTAACTTGGAGGCGCCAAGGAGTGTTAAACAGCTGCGTGCAACACTGGGACATACTGGATACTATCGAAAGATTATCAAAATCTATGCCCTAATTACCGCACCAATGGAAAAATCAATTGAAGAAGGAGGATACATTATGTTGGAGTGAAGAATGTCGGAAGAACCTGGATGTGTTAAAGGAGAAGATGGTCACCGCATCGATCCTACTCTTCCCAGATTGGAAGAAGGAATTTCATGTGCATGTGGATGCATCTTGTATTTTGCTAAGAGTAGTACTGACACAAGTCGGTGAAGGAGAAATGGATCACCCGATAGAATTTGTGAACATGAAGTTATATAAGTCTAAAAAGAATTATTCGATGACAGAGTGCGAAGGGTCAGCTATGGTGTACGCACTACAGAAGTTTAGGCATTACTTGCTAGGAAATCACTTTAAGATGTATACAGACCATTCTGCATTAAATTACCTAGTCAACAAACCTGTGTTGAGGGGGCAATATGTATATGGTTGTTGTTATTTCAGGAGTATGATTTTGAAGTAATTGTGAAGCGAGGGCGATTGAATGTAGGGCCATATCATCTATCGTGCATTAAAACTGGAGAGGAGCCTACTAATTTACAGGGGGGGCTGCTTGATGCGCAACTCTTTGCGGTGAGCATAGCAGATAATCATTTTGTAGACATTATCCACTTCTTGACCACAGGAATGGCTCCAGAAGGATACACCAGTTGACAGAAGAAGGAATTGGTGGTGCACACAACAGATTTTTCTGTTATTACAAGTCACTTGTATAAGAAGGGATCGGACGAGATACTGCGACGCTATATGCCTAATTTTGAACGAAGCAGTATCCTAGCGGAAGCTCGTGGAGGGGATGCGGGAGGCCATTATGCAGGAAAAGTAACAGCGCAGAAGATTTTACATGTTGGGTTGTGGTGGCGAAGATTGCATATGAATTCCAAATCATATTGTATGGCATGTGATGCATGTCAGGGAACCGACAAGCCATCATAGAGGGATGAGCTGCCTTTGAATCCGAAGGTATCATTGTAGCCATTTGAGAAGTGGGCAATTAATTTTGTAGGACCGATTCAGCCTCCAAGAGAGAAGACGGGTGCGCGGTACATCATCACTGCGACTAAATATTTGACTAGATGGGCAGAGGCAGAGACTGTGAAGGACTGTAGAAGGGCAACCGCAGCGAAATTTCTGTTTGAATATGTGTTGACCAGGTTTGGTTGCCCAAAGGTTTTAATGAGAAATCGCGATACGCATTTCCTTAATGAAACGATTAGTGCACTGACAAAAGAGTTCAAAGTTTATCATCATAAGAGTATGCCATATCATCCTCAGGCCAATGGGATGGTTGAAGCGTTTAATAAGATATTGGAGAACGCACTGATAAAGGTTTGCAATTTTCAAAGGAATGATTGGGGCATGTGCATACCCTCTGCGTTATGGGCCTATTAAACTACTTGTAAGAAGCTTACGGGTCAAACATTGTTTAGGTTGGTCTATGGCGTGGAGGTTGTAATACCCATGGAGTATATCATGCCTAGTCTACACATAGCAGCATTCGTAGGGATGGCGGACAGTAAAGCCTTAGAAGATAGGAGTGTGCAGTTGACAAATCTTGAGGAAGATAGATTTTTGGCTAGATTCCATTAGCAGGTACAGAAGGAACGTGAAAAGGCATGTCATGATCGACACATCAAACTATGCACCTTCAAGGTAAATGATTTAGTTTTATTATATGACAACAAGTTTGATAAATTTCTAGGAAAATTTCAGATGCATTGGCTGGGGCCATATGTGATCAAAGAGATTACCGATGGTGGAGCAATTCAGCTTGTGAAATTGAATGGAGATCCATTTCCCAGAAAGGTAAATGGAAGCTTCATTGAAGCCATACATCGGGGATCCGGCCCAATGACTACATGATGGTAGCACAGTCTTAGCACTCCAAGCAGCTGCAAGGAAGTGTGGGACTATAAACTACATTGTCTAGGTTGTAGAGGTGCACATCAAGGGCTCTGTGCGAAACACGAGGATGTCACAGTACAAGAAGAAGCGTGAAGGGAGTTGTGCTATAGAATGAGAGACCACGTAGTGCAGCTAGAAAGTAGACCGTTATCATCATTGTTCATGATTTGACTGCCAGAAAAGGGTTAAGAGAAGCGGGCAGCTGGGATTTAAGGCATTTAAGGCTTAAATCAAGTGTGAAATCTTATGAAATCTGCCACCAATCTCACATTTATGGGCAGATTTTGGGGGGAATGGTCGAATTCAAATTCGAATTTGCCTATAAATTACAAGTGGTCATCCAGCGAGAAACACTTTGCATGGTGAGAATTTCTGAGTTGAGCTATCTATTTTGCATGAACTATGAGTTCTTTGAGGATTTCCTCGCAAGCCCTGTGTTCGCTCAATATTCCGAGTCAGACCACAAGCTTATTCGAGACATCATGTTAGGACCAGGTCCATAGAAACTGCAATCGCTGGAGAGACTGTTGCCTCTAAGGGAGCTTCCCCTGAGGTTGTGAGTATGGAGGTTCCAGCAACAGTGCATACAGCACCGAGGTCACCTAGGTTGAAGCCTACGATGATGCGAGAGGTCCCTAAGCCAAAGAAGGGTAAGTAAAAGAAGTTGATGCCGGTGCGCGAGTCACCGAGGAAACATGTAGCTACACAAGCGCAACGGAAAGAAAAGTCAAGCACAAAGGAGAAGGGGAAGGTGGTCTATCTGGAGGCAGAGGAGGGTGTAGAGGATATTGACATTGAGGGGGTGGATCCTATTTCAAAATTTTTGGATTATATCCCTCTGTGAAAGGGCAAGGTGAAAGTCCCGAAGGACCCAGATGCCAGAAAATTCTCCCTTGACACTCCCCTGTTGCTGAAGAATATTACCTTTGAAGGTTCGTGCTTGGTGCAGGTCTCGCATTTGAAGCTTGAAGACTGGGATTTGGCAGACCTTGAGTAGTTCCCCCACCTTACTACTGACACCTTCATGCAAAGGGTTTTATACAACGAGTTTGGAGTCACCGCGTTGGAGCTGGTGGAATGGATTCGTGGAGTCAACAAGTCAGGGTTGTTGAACTTATTATGGGTGCCACACTACCATCAATCAAACATAAACCTAATATTCATCAAGCAGTTTTTGTGCCTCGTACACAATGGGTGCCTGTGGTTGAATGAGCCAAACCCCATAACCAACATGTTGATCCACAGAATCACATTATTACCGCACTCTGGGTTGAATCCGGCCAAGGCGTTTGGCAGAAAAACGAGTGAGCGCAACCTCACTAAGAATATGAAGGCAAGTTTAAGCTTGTCAAAAAGTCATGTGGGTATTCAATTACCAACATTACTAACCTCATTGTCAAGATTGTCATGCAAATTTTGGCTGGAAAGGTAATGAGAAAGTGTCACACGGATGAGGTGCCGACACCAGTAGTTTCTTTGGCGGCTCAGTGCGCGAAAGGTGTACATTTCAACTAGGCACGCTACCTGTGTAGCGAGTTCCTCGCAAACTATAGAGAGGCATAGAACTAGAGTAAGACTTTTCATTATTTGTGGCTATTTCTCTCAATAGTATTGGTCGCGTGGGAGTTACCGGAGGATAACCAATTTCCTCCTGTGGAGAAGGATTTACCAGAAGTAGCAAATTTCGCGTCTCTTTGGGCGACAAAAGATGTTGTGCGGGTGACGAGAAGCAAAGTCTTCTGGGTGCTGATGGAGGTGAGCATTCACATGGCCATCAAACAAAAGCTATGGTTGTCAGCAACCGTGTTCAAGCAGTTGTCGGGGTACATGGAGTTCACGGCGTACTTCGACCATGTTCACATCCGAGCATGCAAGGACCCTGACCAAAAATGGTTTGACTTACCCTACCTGGCCACAGATGACACGATTGTAGAAGTCATCAAGCTTTGGTCGGCAGACTAGCACGTTCCATCCGATGAGGCTACCAGGACTAGCAAGTCTGCGGAGAAAAATAAAAAGGAAGCTACCCGACAGAAGGTACAATTGTTGGCTAAAAAAAGGAAGAAGGAGGTTGAGGAGAAGGCCCGAGCAGAAGCGAAGCGCACTGCAAAAGAATAGGAAGAGCAAGAAGAGTGCGATTCGACGGAAGCCAAAAATCTCCTTCACCCCAAACGGAGCAAGAAGAGCGGTCAGATCAAGGTGGTAGAGATCAGCAGGAAAGTACTCCCTTCTGGGTGAAGCGATATAGGGAGCAGGAGAAGGAATGACTATGCAAGAAGACGAAGGCCTCCAAGTCATTGCTAGATCCCATTACCTTGAAAGAGGATGACTTGGAGAATATTGGAAATAAGGTGTGGGATACAATGGCAAAACTACTACAGGAGTTTGAGCAGCAGCAGAAACAAGCACTGATCACCATACAATTGGGTCTGCATGAGCTACAAATCCAAACAACTATTCTTCACGCCGGTGCAGGACAGAGTAGCGCGACATCCACCAGTTTGGCACCGGGAACCACTTAAGCAACAAAGTTGGTTTGGACAATGGATCTTCGGGCAGTTGCATTGCTTGATGGATATTTGAACACAGAGGCAGCCGCTGACAAGGTGATTGTCAGCACTTTGAAGAATGTGGGCCTCAACTTGGTTGTGCTCCCCAGTGAGTTCCTTCACACCTTGCAAGAAGGTGTGATCGCAGAGCTTAAGGCCTGGGAGCAGCGCGCGCTAAGCATGATCAACGAGTCCAAGGTCAACAACGAATAGATGTTCGTTGAGAAGACGACAACGTTAGAAGCATGGAAGAAGGTTCAGGAGTAGAACGAGTGAACCGCAACCATGGTAGCCGAAGCATGCTGAACCATTCCAAAACTGCATATACCAAAAGAAGCATCATTGGAGGCCAAGATTAAGAATTTGGCTGCAGGTGTGCACGACACAAAAATAGAAGTGGCCAAAGTTCAGTTTGAATGAAATTTGAAGATAATAGAGCTCGAGTTGGAGTCACAACCTTTAACTCCACTAGAGGTCAGAGAACAGCGCGAGGTAGCTGTAAAGGATGGAGTCGTAGTAGTAGATGTCGTGGTGGCGGATTGCACCGCACTCTTTGAGTAGTTCATGGAGGTAGTCACAACGCTCCAAGAATATCCCAACCTACAAAGGATGAATATGGAAGCTTGTAAATTGCAGTAGTGGTATGACGAAGCAAGAGTGAAATCAAACACCGTCGCTATGTCACAACAACTGGCCAAGCTGCATGAGGCAAAGCAGTTGCTCGAACAAGTGGAGGTAGCACAAAGGAAAGAGGCAGTCCTCAAGGTCAGATTAGGACCTTAGATGGAAGAGGCTTATATTATCCCTACCACCATTGAAGAAAGGTTGGCGGGCCTACAAAGGACAAAATAGAAAATAAAGGAAGACAATGCAGGACCAACAACGGAGCAGCTAGTGGAGCAAATCAAGAACGCTGCCACGTAGAGCACCGTTGAGGTAGAAGTGGCACGGGTCGAACTAGGAGGTCTCCACAATAAGATCTCCAAGCCAGCAGAGTGACTCAGGGGTGAGTCAAGATATTTGTGTTGGAGGGTTGTTGGGACAAGGTCCCCTGGGGTCAATTTTGGGGCAAAAAGCCCAAGTTTTGTTGTAAGGAATGTAAAGTCTCCGCAAAATGTGGTCGCGGAGAGCGTAGATGGTAAAGTGTCATAAAGGGTTTTACCCTTCTGTTATGTAAGTTGTGTCAGCTTGTATAGACCTACCCATGGCCCGCAAACCATGGGATTGTATAAAAAGGAAAGCCTTAGAGAGTCTAAGGCATACATAGAAAAAAGGATCAATGAATGTAATGGGTCATTAAAAGAAAGAGCGAAGAAGTCTTAGAGTGGAAGAGAGGCGCTACAGTTGTGTGCGCAGAGGCCTAGAGTAGAGTCTGCAGCCGAGTGCATGGACCCCTACAGCTGAGTGCGTAGGGAAGACTTGAGTCATTAAGAAGAACAAAAGCATTAATAAAGATATTATTCTAGAAATATCTTTGTTTTGTCTATTTTCTCCTGTTATAAATGAATGCACTATTATGCTATGATGAATTATGGGTTTATGATTTAATACTATATTGATGTGTGATTCTACATGGTTTACATTATTATATGAATGCAAGTACTAATAACTGTTTACGCGAAGAATATATGGTTGCATGTCAACATTATCAAACACTTAAGATAATATGGATAAACACAGAACTAAGGATAATTACAGAGGCGCATAAGCGGTTGATTCCCCTGTTTAGGGTCCACAAAAAATAGTCATAGACCTTCGCGAAGGTCTAGAGGTTCGTAAAAGGAAGTTATATCTATAATCCTTAGAGGCTTATCGATCTGGGCGAAGGTAGGTTTACGACATAAAACGACATCAAGCTCAACTCTGGGTGCAGAAACTTGGTTCCAGCATCCCCCCATACTGCTTCGGGTGACACTTCAATCTCCGCTCCATGGGTTGGTGCCAAAAGGGCCAGTCGTGTAGGGATTTATTTGGAAAACTTAACTCTGAACCTGGGTCAGGACCCACAAAGCCAACAACAAGATCAACCAAATTCAAGTAAATGGAAACTTCATCGTAGAACCTGATAAAATAAAGGAAGAAGCAGCCTAGTTTTATAAAAATATCTACAAAGAAGAAGGTGAAACGAGTCCAAATAGGATTTCAGTCTTCTTGGAGTACATTCCACAGTTGATTTCTCCAGAAATCAATGCCAAGATAATTTCATCCATTACATGTGAAGAAATAAAGGAATCTATATGGTATATCTATCTAGATAAATCACTAGGCCCGAACGGATTCACATGAGCATTCTATCAAAAGTTCTAAGTGATCAAGTTTTGTTTATACATTATGGTCTTGTTTGCCCAAAAATATGGGTAAGTGGGTGGTTCTCTCAACTTTTCCTTCCTTTCCTTGGTTTCTAAAGAGGTAAATCCCTCCTCTTTCGAAATATTTTGTCCCATTTCTCTATGTAATTTTTCTTACAAAATAATTACAATTTTTTTTTTCAAAAAAATTGCAAAGTATCCTTTCCATTCTCATTTCTAAAAATCAAAGTGGATTTTTAAAGCAAAGGAAATTCTAGATAACATTGTTGTCATCCAAAAATCAATTCACTCTAGTAAATCTTGAGAGGACAAAGGAATGGAAATCGAACTTGATCTAGCTAATTCCTTTGACATAGTAAGACATATGTTTGTATTCGTTATTATTTTGAAAATGGGTTTTGTTGAAGACTTCTTAAATTGGATAAAGGCTTATATGTCTTATCCCTAGATCACTCCTCTAATCAATGGAAGCTTAACTTACGTCTTCCAAGCCTCTCATGGTCTCAAACAGGGGCATCTATTTCCCCCATTCTCTTTATCTTGATGGCGGAAGCTTTAAGCAAACATTTAGAACATGAGCATATCTCTTATTAGCTTCTAGGAATCAAATATTTGGAAGAAATCACAAGTATAAATGATTCCCTATATGTTTATGACACAATTTGTGTAGGGGGAGCTTCATATATAATAGTGTGGCACTTGAGGTCTGTTCTGAATGATTTCATGAAAGTCTTTGGGTGTAAAATCAATGAAAGGAAAATTCATTTATATAGTTGGAATATTAGAAAATTCCTCCAAAGGAAACTCTTCCAGATCCTTAATATTTATGGTAAAGATTCCTTGGCCAACTTTAAAGACTTAGGGGTTCCCATTTATAACAAACATTCTCCCAATCCCTTGTGGAACAACTTGATAGAGAAGTTTAAAACTAATTTTGAGAAATGGAGAACCCATTGGTTAAAACCTACAAGAAGAATAATCCTAATAAAAACAATTCTTTCTACATTGGCTATTTATCATTTTTTGTTCCTCCTATCTCCCATGTCTATGAAGCACAAAATGGCTTAGGAAATTAGGAAATTTCTATGAAAGGGGGAAATCCAACACCAAAATTTTTCATTTAATCAATTGGAAAATGGTTTGTCTCCCTAAAAACATAGGCGAATAGGGAATCAGAGACACAATCATGTCAAACATTGTTACGGGGGCCAAATTATTGTGGAGACTAATAACAAGTAATTAGGATGGGTGGAAGAATATTTTACATCATAAATATTTATCCATAAAAAGACACTCTTTTATCCTCCATCTGCTGCAAAATAGGGGAAAATCTCAAATTTGGAGAACCTTGAAGCTCCTATTCTACTCATCTTGTCTAAACTCACTTGGATTATTGGGAATGGAAATCTTATCAGCTTACAAATGACAACATCTTGGAAGGACATCCCTTGGGAAGTTATACCTCCCTCCATCCTCTATTGGAGTGGCTTCATTGTCATAATAAATTCTCTCTTAATGATGTTTGTCTGATTTATTGATGGCATTTGGGAATCTTGGAATTGGGGAAACATTCCAGAGAGGATGATAACAAAAGGCAAAGAAATAGAATATGTCTTATCTGGTTGTTTCCTGACCTTATTATCGAAGGAGGATTCTAGAGTTTGGAGACCTTCTTTCTTCATAGTTAAAAAAACCTATGTCTCCCCCCTACACTCTAGTCAATCCCCTCCTCCGAGTTGAATTTGGAGGAAAATATAGGATCCTTCATGCCTTCCTAAGATTAATGCATTTTGTTCGACCTTGGCACACAAAAAAATATTAACCACAAAAAATATTTGAAAACGAGGAATTCTAGGCCCTTCTTGGTGTGTTGTATGCAAAAACAATCAAGAGATCATTGATCATTTATTCATTGAGTGTACTTTCACCAAGGAGATCCATGACATAGTATTTAATCCTCTTAGAAGTAGAATTAGGGAGCCTAACATCATCTTTGATACAATAGGAAAATGGAATGGTTTTTATATGGTATCCTTCAGGGGTAAAAATAAAATGTAAATAATTTGGGAAACAATTATAAAGTGGTATGATGGAAATTATGACTGGCAAGAAGTAAAATAGGAATCAAACAATATTAAAGTTACAGCCAATATCATTTATTTCATAGGAGAAATCCTTTGAGCTAAAGGGATAAAGGATAAGGAAATCAATCTGGACCCCTTGGAATCTAAATGGGTTAAAACATTTAACATTCCTACCCCATCAATGGAACTCATAACTCCCAAAGAGCATTGGAAAATTAAAACAATATGAGAATACTTTAAGAAATGGGTATCCCAGCATTAAAAATTCATTTTACTTTTTGATGGGGTAGCAAAAGGAAATATAAGGGCAGCAGGAGTAGGGGGTAATTATTCATCTCGAAAATAAGTTAGAATAAAAGTATGCTTTGGGTCCAGGACATGCAACTAATAATGTAGTTGAATTACATGCTTTCTTCCAATGGATTAAATAAGAAATGAAAATGAGCATTTAAGAAATCATCATGATAGGAGATTCCCTCCTTATCATATCAAGGATAATAAAAAAATCCTTGCCCGAGATGTAATACTTGCTTAAATAATTGCAAGAATCCTAAAGATATTAAATGACACCCCAAGATCCCACTTCTATCACGTGCTGAGATTAAACAATTCTAAAGCAAATGAAAAGTGAACAACAGGAATTTTATCCCCAAGGGAAACCTTGAATGGGATGTTCTGCTCACATATGAGCCCTGAGGGTCATGGAAATTTCAAAAGGAGGCATCTTGATCCTCTCTTTGTTTATACCTGTTAGGTAAACTTGACTCGGGATAGAGTCAAAGTTGATAGGGTTAGAACACTGATGGTTTTGGGGCACATGGTATTGTGAATGCATATTTTTCACTCTGTGGTATTTCATGTAAAGGGGCCTATAAAAGGCTGGGAAGACTTCATTGTAATGTAGGTCTTGAGGTGAGTGGTGAAGGCTCACTTGACCATCTTGATCAAGATTTTGGCCAAGGCTAATGGAATTTCATTAGGATGGGTTTTCTTCAAAGTTGGGGTTTTTCCCGATTAAATCCTATGTGTATTCTAAGTGAGAAAGAGGAGACAATGTGAGAGTGAAGAGGAAATTACAACAAATCAACTATAAGTTGTATCTCTTCATTTTGCTAGATAATATAAAAAGAAGGACTAGTTGTTTCTATGTGGATGTAGCCCAAATTGGGTGAACTGTGTATATCTGTGTCTCTCTCTTGTTTTATGCATTTTCTGTGTTTGTGTTTCTGTAATATTTTATGTGTTCCATTGTTGTGTAATATATAAATCCCTAACAACTGGTATCAGAGCTCGATTGGATCATTTAAGCTAGATTAAGAAAGAATTTACTAGATCATTTTACTGTGGTAAAAGGATCACGGTAACAAAGTGGCATTGGTGGAAGAAACTTGGTGTCAGGTTTGTCAAGTCAGATTGTGTAAAACGATTTCCATGTTTTGGCTAAAGTCACGATGCCTTATTGAAGAGATGGAATTGCGCTAAGTGCCTTCATTCGGGCAATAACTCAGGGCCGAATACCATGATATTGGCGAATGTGGCTTTGTGGATTAATACTATCCGTGCAAGCACTTTAGATCAAGATCTCTCAGCGCTTTTGTTGTTTGAAAGGAGATCGAGATCTGACAAAGAAGGTCACGCAACATGGATTGTGAAGCCATATCAAAATGTTGTATGTGACCAACGTAAAATGTGAGGCCTGAGACCGACGTAGTAATAATGTGGCAATTGTTCGAGAGAGATAGGATTTTGATCGCTAGAGTGAAGTGTGGCACAGAGGCTATCCATTCGGGCCAGGTTTGGTTTCAAAGGTTTTGAAAAAAAAATGGATCTCGTCAAATCAAATGTGGATCTTTGAATTAGATAGGCGAAGCACCTCCACTTGTCAAAGATCCCTCATCTTCTTATGGTCCTAATCACCCTTCCACCCTGCCCACGCAGATTTGAGCATGGAGTCCAGGCGCACTAGTTGGTGGAGGCGGCGGCAGTGGTGGCTGGTCCCGTGAAAGCAGTGAATGGGGAATCCTTTATGTCAGATATGTGAGCTGTGCAGGAACAAAAGTACTGGGCAACATGAAAAAGAAAATAGAGAACGTAAGGAGATATGTAGGGGACATTTGATTTTTTGTCTGTGCAAAGAATGGAGACGGAATTTGAGGTGTGCAGGAATTGAAGGCCAAGAGAGTAGGCCACACAAACATCTGATAAAGCGTGAGCTGCAGGAAATTAAGACATCCATGGCATTTCTGGAAGAAAAAATGAATGAAACTAGAAGGAACCAGGCAACAATATTGTTTGCAATCTTGTTTGCAGGAGCCATGCGCATGAAGAGAAATGGCTGGATTTGACAACGAATGCATGACTTTGTGTGTGCATATGGAAGAGTTATAATTTTTCGTGGTGTGTAGTGGAAATTTGTGGCAACAAATACAACCATGGACGTTGGAAACAGGAAAATCGCCATCACAGTTGATCTGAGCGACGATAATGCATTTTCCTTGAATGGGCGGTGGCGAACTATCTCCGATCGGGCGACAATGTAATTCTCTTGCATGTACACCCAATAAGTGTCCTTTTCCATGAGAATGCCACTAATGGTGCTTCATGGTGAATGAGCAGAAAATGGGACCATGAGACATACATTGGTTATGAAACTTTGTTGTGGTATACAACACAACAAATGAGGATGAGAAGGCAAAAGTATTTGTCAAAGGGATTGAGATGGGAACGATCATTTCAAAGTAAGAGGATATGTTGAGATTGCAGTAAGGTATAAACAAAAAAAAACAAAAAAAAATATTATAATGAAGTTAAATTTTTGCATGTAAGTGAGCATATGGCTCTAAGACTTACTAAGGCATGTGTATCATTGGGTAAATCATTAGTAAAGTCTGGATTGGACCTAGGTGAAGGGGGGATGTCAGGTTAAAAATACCCCATGTAACACTTTTGAGGGGGTAGGGGCTACAGTGAGCGAGGTTGTCTCACTTAACAGGTTTGGCTAGAGTTAGTCAAAGAACCCCAAGTCAAGTTGAAGGGGGGAATTGTTAGGTAAACTTGACTCAGGATAGAGTCAAAGTTGACCAGGTTAAAACAATGATGGTTTGGGGGCACATGGTATTGTGCACTCATTTCTTTCAACCTGTGGTATTGCATGTAAAGGAACCTATAAAAGGCTTGGAAGACTTCATTGTAATGTAGCCCTGGAGGTGAGCGGTGAAGGCTCACTTGGAAATCTTGGCTAGGATTTTGGCTAAGGTTAATGGAATTTCATTACGATGGGTTTTCTCCAAAGTTGGGGTTTTCCCCTGTTAAATCTTATGTGTATTCTCAGCAAGAAAGAGGAGGTTGTGTGAAAGCGAAGAGTAAATTATAATGGACTGGCTGAGGTTGTATCTCTTCATTTTTTTGGATAATATAAATGGAAGGACTGACTATTTATCTATGGATGTAGCCCAAATTGGATGAACCAAGTATATCTGTGTTTCTCTCTTGTGTTATGCATTTTCTATGTTTGTGTTTCTGTAATATTTTATGTGTTCTATTGTTCTGTAATATATAATTTTCTAACAATACCATGGAAGCAGAGACTCTTACAGGTGCCCTTATTTGAAGATAGTACCGAAAAGTTTCATTACAATTGATAAATGATACTTCATAATCACGCTCATGCAGTTTATGAAATCAATTATCCCCCATTCATTCGGAAGGACAAGGGAGCACCCTAAATCAATGTTGATCATGGGAAATCAGACCTATTATCTCCTTCAAGATGGAAAATGTGATCATTATGTTGTGAGCAGTGCCAAGTACATAATTACACAAGTGGAGGATTGTGCCAAGGGACATGATATGGAAAAGTGGTGGTGGATGATGGAGAATCTTCATTGGTTGAGAGGAGCAGATATCAAAGGATTGGTCCTAGCCTCTACAAGATCAAATGTTTCGGCTTCTCGACTATGGGAATCGTGATTCAGAGGTAGTCTCTGGTTTATCATGTTATGTCATTAAATGTGTTTTTTCTTTAAAATATATTTTCAAGCCCCTCCATCACGATCTGTTAGTTTATGTGTGCCTATGTTGGTTTCATTTGCTAGTCTGAATTTATACTAAGTTGCTCGTGGGAGAGGCAACATGGCCCTCCTAAACTTTTTGGTTTGGATTATTTGTTTTATTATGGATGGAAATGAGCCCTTGTTGCAACTCACAATGAGCTCCAAACTCACACAAAGAATTGAGGCTCTCACTGTGGAAAACTCTATGGATCTTAAATTTCGGGTGCCCTCATTATGCAGTCTTTAGGGCTCAACTGTCATAATGGTTCACATGCCCAATAGAGAAATAACTGTTGAAGTGAGCATCTACTTTGATAAGAAACATCAGAATATTACTTTCATAGAAAATTTCAGTCGAATTATAATCGTGCAGAAAAGAAAGAAGCTGAAATCGTTGAGGCTCCCCTGGTAAATTACATGAACATGCTTTTGAATCAACATTTGTGGGACAATTCTGAAGAAAACAGTACCTGATATGGAATCTAGTCTCTCTCGAGTCTTAGATGTATTGCTATTTTTTCTTCTTAATAGATGGTTTTTGGAGATGCTACAAAAGTTTTTATGGCTTAACTAGAATTGTAAATGTAAAAAATAAATCTTGGTACATAAGAAACATCTTGAATCAGGAATCATGGAGAAAATCTCTCCTAATTCCAATGACATGTAACTTTTGAGTTTAAATCTCAACCTTTTAATATAAAAACCTTAGTTAATGTTGAAAAACACTAAAGTTGTGAAATAAACCCTAATTCCAAACTCTATATTAAACTATATGTTTCTTAAAATATATAATCAAAATTCACGCTCATACAATACTTAAAATTTAAATTTAAATCTTCAAAATTCACCACTAGAATTTTACTTTCTTAACTTTAAATATGGAAGATTTAAAAACTCAAAATATATTATAAATGGGTTTAAACCTATTTCTATACTCATAACTATTCCAATTTAAATTAAAATTTTATAATCCAAATTCTACTTATTTTTATTATTGTGTCCAGAAGCGCATTGTACAACCTAGTAGATGAGAGAGATGTTATATCTAGCCTATATCCATCTTAGTTTGATATTATATTTAGATACATAATTAGTTGTATAAAATGATGGCACTGAATCCATATAGCATGTAAAGATAAAACATTTTCATTGATATGTTCACGCTGACATTTATTTGGATATAATAGGAGGTGGGGGGAATATTAGGAAAACTGTAATTATTACATTTTATCTAATATTTTTTCCTACTTCCATCTATTTTTTACTAGGTTATATTGGGTAAAATATAAAATTATAATATTCATTTTATCCAATATCTCCCCTCAATTGTTCCCCTTCTTATTGTAATTTTTCTTTATATTTGAAGTTTAAAAGTAAATAAACTAAACTATAAAATTAGCAGGTGTGGGGAAATATTGAGTAATTAAATTGAAAATGTAATAATACTACATTTTAATTAGTATTTCCCTCCACCCGTAGCCACTTTTTATTAGGGAGAAGTGGTAATAAATATTGGGTAACATATAATAATGTAATATTATATTTTATCCAAGATTTCCCCTTACCCGATTCATTTTTTATTAAATTTTTCTTTATATTTGAGTTTCATAAGTAAACTTAACAATTATGTACACTTTTGATCCAGGTAGAGGTGTTGTAATCTTTAACATTTTGACTTAGTAAAAAACATAAAATTAATGTTAATATTTATATTTATATTTATATTTAATTAATAATTAAATTAACTTGGATCTAGAAGGATCAAAAGTCTTGAGATGCAAACTTCTTTTAAAGTGAAAAGAGATTTGATTCCTCTAGGGGCATGGTAAATCTAAATTTAAGATTTTTTAGGCCGATAAATATAAGGCATTTAAAAATTTTCCATTTTCTATTTTTCATAAAAAAAAAATTAAACCTAAATGAAAATAAAGTTAATACTCAATATTTCCCTTCACCAATATACTTACTCTCACTCTAAATGATTGGGTTCAACGAACAAAATCAATTAAATTGGAAATTTGTTGAATTTCGTTGCTAACAAAAACACCAACAATTTTAGAAGAAAAATTCTTCTTAAAATGTGTTTACGTTTTCATCTAGAATTACAATAAATTCAAGAAAGTTTATAATAAAAAACAAAATAAAATAAAAAACTATCAAAATCCTAAAACCTATTCACTTATCTAAAAAAAATTCAAATGGCTTTCACTAATAGAAATGTTGTCTCTAAATGTCAAACTGTGACCATGAGGGAGAGAAGATTGAAACGTGTTTCATTATCTTTGCAGGGAATTATTTCAATAGAACACCAACAACAATGGAAATAAAAATGAGTTGCTGTAACTTATAAATTATTGTTATTTTCAATTTGTATAAAGAAAATTTATTTGTTTTTATAATATTTTTCATTTCTATTTATTTAATTCGTTTAACTTTATCTTCAATATTTGATTATATAATTATTCATTTAATATAACTCATATAAGTTTTTATATTATTATTATATAGATCTTATAATTATATTAAAAAATCTTTTAATCTTTTATTTTTTAATATAGACGTAACTCTCATCAATATGTTTTATTCAACATTGTTTTATCTAATACTTCCCCTCACCCAGGCTCATTCTCACTCTCCCCATCCGTTTTACCAGTAATTCCCCACATATCCACCTTCACCCTTTGTTTTACCCAATATTTTCCCCCACCTTCACCTTCAACTAAATATAAATGATAAAAATTTATATTTACATTTTTTTAATTGGTTTTTGTAGAAATTTGATAGAATGGAAACTTCTTAAGAAATTTAATCTAAAATCAAGAGACATAATTCTACTCCATTGATCCGCAGAATGAAATTCATAATTTAGAACAACGTGCATAGACATGCAATAAGTGAAACCACAAATACACAGTGATTTCTAGGGGAGCCCAACTCGGAAAAACTCCTCAAGCATGTTTGCATTAATCAATGAATTGAGAAACCATTAAAATTTCTAGCTCCAGCTCTGAGCTCAACCTACAAAAGAATAATTGTTATCTTGCTCAATGAATAAGCTCTGGCCAATACTTAGCAAAATGTTTACTCACTAAGGCCCCTATTTCCTTGTGCAAATCCTGGGGAAATTAGCTTCTTTTCTTTAGGAATTTCCTCCAGATTGATTGCACAATTCCCAAGGATTGATCATTGATTACATGCAACACATGTACACTCAACGCTAGTTTCCAACTGATGTTACATTGCCTTGGCATCTCTTCCACAACTGAGAAATTTGAATTTATTTCATTCATGAGCTATTTTTGGTTGATTGATTGTTAACTAGATGACCTCTGAGTTAGATTGTTGTCCCACTGCACAACTGACCTCCAACTAGTTCTATTAAATGTTAGAATAAGTTTAACTGAGTACAACTAGAAATAATTGAATTGGATTGTTATAAATTAGCAATCACACACGCATAACTAAACTCCAAACCCTCTAACTCAAATTTACTGAGCTAACTGAGTGACAAGAGCCATGTCACCTCAGATAACTTCCTCCAAGTTGTCTACTGATGTGGAAATTTCAATTTTTCTCAATTTGACTAAGGCTAAGCCAAATTGAGCATTTCTTGCTACACTTGTCAAGACTCCCTCTTAGCGAGAAATGGATTATTAACCACCCCTATCCTTCACCTGTGGAATTTGAACTTCCCTCTTGACAAATTCTTTGTCAAGATGTCAGCATCTTGTTCCTCAA